>JAVSCE010002052.1:531264-650061 GCA_032199065.1 Smutsia gigantea
AAGATATTTCATGCAAAACAACAAAGAGAAAAAAGCAGGTGTTGCAGTACTTGTATCGGACAAAATAGACTTCAAAACGAAGAAAGTAGCAAGAGATAAAGAAGGACATTACATAATGATAAAGGGGTCAGTCCAACAAGAAGATATAACCATTATAAATATATATGCACCCAACACAGGAGCGCCAGCATGTGAGACAAATACTAACAGAATTAAAGGAGGAAATAGACAGCAATGCATTCATCTTAGGAGACTTCAACACACCACTCACTCCAGAGGACAGATCAACCAGACAGAAAATAAGTAAAGACACAGAGGCACTGAACAACACACTAGAACAGATGGACCTAACAGACATCTACAGAACTCTACACCCCAAAGCAAGAGGATACACATTCTTCTCAAGTGCACATGGAACATTTTCCAGAATAGACCACATACTAGGCCACAAAAAGAACCTCAGGAATTTCAAAAATATTGAAATCCTACCAACCAACTTCTCAGATCACCAAGGTATAAAACTAGAAATAAATTTTAGAAAGAAATCAAAAAGGCTCACAAATACATGGAGACTTAAACACTCTCCTAATTAATCAATGGGTTAACGACCAAATCAAAACAGAAATCAAAGAATATATGGAGACTAATGACAACAACAACACAAAGCCACAACTTCTGTGGGACGCAGCAAAGGCAGTTCTAAGAGGAAAGTATATTGCAATCCAGGCCTATTTAAAGAAGGAAGAACATTCCCAAATGAATAGTCTAAAGACACAATTACTGAAATTGGAAAAAGAAGAACAATGAGGCCCAAAGTCACCAGAAGGAGGGACATAATAAAGATTAGAGAAGAAATAAATAAAATTGAGAAGAATAAAACAATAGAAAAAATCAATAAAACCAAGAGCTGGTTCTTTGAAAAAATAAACAAAATAGATAAACCCCTAGCCAGACTCATTAAGAGGAAAAGAGAATCTACACACATAAACACAATCAGAAATGAGAAAGGAAAAATCACGACAGACCCCACAGAAATACAAAGAATCATAAGAGAATATTATGAGAATCTATATGCTAACAAGCTGGAAAACATAGAAGAAATGGACAACTTCTTAGAAAAATACAACCTTCCAAGACTGACCAAGCAAGAAACAGAAAAACTAAACAGACCAATCACCAGTGACGAAATCGAATTGGTAATCAAAAAACTACCCAAGAACAAAACCCCTGGGCCTGATGGATTCACCTCTGAATTCTACCAGACATATAGAGAAGAAATAACACCGATTCTCCTTAAAGTTTTCCAAAAAATAGAAGAGGAGGGAATACTTCCAAACTCATTCTATGAAGCCAGCATCACTCTAATACCAAAACCGGGCAAAGACCTCACCAAAAAAGAAAATTACAGACCAATATCCCTGATGAACGTAGATGCAAAAATACTCAACAAAATATTAGCAAACCGAATTCAAAAATACATCAAGAGGATCATACACCATGATCAAGTGGGATTCATCCCAGGGATGCAAGGATGGTACAACATTCGAAAATCCATCAACATCATCCACCACATCAACAAAAAGAAGAACAAAAACCACATGATCATCTCCATAGATGCTGAAAAAGCATTTGACAAAATTCAGCATCCATTCCTGATTAAAACTCTCAACAAAATGGGTATAGACGGCAAGTACCTCAACATCATAAAGGCTATATATGACAAACCCACAGCTAACATCATACTTAACGGCGAGACGCTGAAAGCTTTTCATCTAAGATCGGGAACAAGACAAGGATGCCCACTCTCTCCACTGTTATTCAACATAGTACTGGAGGTCCTAGCCACAGCAATCAGACAAAACAAAGACATACAAGGCATCCAGATTGGTAAAGAAGAAGTCAAATTGTCACTATTTGCAGATGACATGATACTGTACATAAAAAACCCTAAAGACTCCACTCCAAAACTACTAGAACTAATATCTGAATTCAGCAAAGTTGCAGGATACAAAATTAACACACAGAAATCTGTTGCTTTCCTATACACTAATGATGAACTAACAGAAAGAGAAATCAGAAAAACAATTCCATTCACAATTGCATCAAAAAGAATAAAATACCTAGGAATAAACCTAACGAAGGAAGTGAAAGACCTGTACTCTGAAAACTACAAGACACTCCTAAGAGAAATTAAAGAGGACACTAACAAATGGAAAAGCATCCCATGCTCTTGGCTAGGAAGAATCAATAATGTCAAAATGGCTATACTACCTAAAGCAATCTACAGATTCAATGCAATCCCTATCAAACTACCAACAGCTTTCTTCAATGAACTGGAACAAATAATTCTAAAATTCATATGGAACCACAAAAGACCCCGAATAGCCAAAGCAATCCTGAGAAGGAGGAATAAAACAGGGGGAATTACACTCCCTGACTTCAAGCTCTACTACAAAGCCACAGTAATCAAGACAATTTGGTATTGGCACAAAAACAGACCCACAGACCAGTGGAACAGAATAGAAAATCCAAACATTAACCCAAACATATACAGTCAATTAATATTTGATAAAAGTGCCTTGGATATACAATGGGGAGATGACAGCCTCTTCAGCAGCTGGTGTTGGAAAAACTGGACAGCTACATGTAAGAGAATGAAACTGGACTACTGTCTAGCCCCATACACAAAGGTAAACTCAAGGTGGATCAAAGACCTGAATGTAAGTCATGAAACCATAAAACTCTTAGAAAAAAACATAGGCAAAAATCTCTGGACATAAACATGAGCAACTTCTTCATGAACATATCTCCCCGGGCAAGGGAAACAAAAGCAAAAATGAACAAGTGGGACTATATCAAGCTGAAAAGCTTCTGTACAGCAAAGGACACCATCAGTAGAACAAAAAGACATCCTACAGTATGGGAGAATATATTCATAAAAAACGTATCTGATAAAGGGTTGACATCCAAAATATATAAAGAACTCATGCACCTTAACAAACAGAAAGCAAATAATCCAATTAAGAAATGGGCAGAGGACATGAATAGACACTTCTCCAAAGAAGAAATTCAGATGGCCAACAGGCACATGAAAAGATGCTCCACATCGCTAATCATCAGAGAAATGCAGATTAAAACCACAATGAGATATCACCTCACACCAGTGAGGATGGCCAACATCCAAAACACAAACAACAACAAATGTTGGCGAGGATGTGGAGAAAAGGGAACCCTCCTACACTGCTGGTGGGAATGCAAATTAGTTCAACCATTGTGGAAAGCAGTATGGAGGTTCCTCAAAAAACTCAAAATAGAAATACCATTTGACCCAGGAATTCCACTCCTAGGAATTTACCCTAAGAATGCAGCAGCCCAATTTGAAAAGGACAGATGCACCCCTATGTTTATTGCAGCACTATTTACAATAGCCAAGAAATGGAAGCAACCTAAGTGTCCATCAGTAGATGAATGGATAAAGAAGATGTGGTACATATACACAATGGAATATTATTCAGCCATAAGAAGAAAACAAATCCTACCATTTGCAACAACATGGATGGAGCTAGAGGGTATTATGCTCAGTGAAATAAGCCAAGCCGAAAAAGACAAGTATCAAATGATTTCACTCATATGTGGAGTATAAGAACAAAGAAAAAAACTGAAGGAACAAAACAGCAGCAGACTCACAGAACCCAAGAACGGACTAATAGTTACCAAAGGGAAAGGGACTGGGGAAAATGGGCGGGAAGGGAGGGATAAGAGGGAAAAAGGGGCATTACGATTAGCAGATGTAATGTTGGGGGGGCACGGGGAGGGCAGTACAACTCAGAGAAGACAAGTAGTGATTCTATAGCATCTCACTACGCTGATGGACAGTGACTGTAATGGGGTTGGTGGGGGGGACCTGATGAAGGGGTAGTTTAATAATCGTAATATTGCACATGTAATTGTAAATTAATGATAATAAATAAATTATATTAAAAAAAAAGATGTGAAAAACATGGAAAGCAAAATGGAGTGTCAGCTTCTACCTCTCTGACGTGTATGTATGTATTGACGTGTAGTTTAGAATGATCTTAACATGGACATTCTAAAAGGCAATCATAAGCTGTTCAGCCCTACTTGCCTTTCATGTAATCCCTCCAAACCTGCCTTCAGAAAGCAAATTTTAAAAAATTGAATTAAGAGAAAAATCAGTGTAAGTCCTAAACCAATGTTGTCACCAGCACAGAAATTTAGTCATACTTTTAATAAATTCGGTCTTATCTCACACACACGCACACACACACACACACACACAAATTCTCTCCCTAATTCGTATTTTGATTGAAATTCAGAGATTGCCAGAGTTCAGCTAACACAGAAGCAATCATATTGTGGGTGTTTGCCTAAAAGAGAGTAGGCCAAAAGAAATAATCATGTACCTCAAAAACAATTGGAAGCTTAGGGGTAAAAAACAGACATGACTTTGTCCCAATCTGCATTACTATAACAAATGAGGAATTTATTAGGGAGTGGAAAAATAGGAAGAACAGCAAACATAAGCCAACCTTCTTTTAATCCAACCCTGGAAGTCTGAATAAGGTGAGTATTGCTTTGCTTTAAAATAGCTGGAGGAAGGGGATGAGGAAACAGTAAAATAAAGAACTTTAAAAGCGAACATCAAATTGCAACCACATCAATCATTCCCCAATTTTAAAAAAATAAATGAGTGCTTTTCTCCACAGTTGGAAATTTCATTACTTCGGTATTTTCTCCTCTTTGTTTATAAGCTGACTAAGAACTCCTGGAAGTTTTGCTTTCTTTTGGAAAGAGGGGTCAGATTTTTGATGGCCCCAAATGTACCCCAGGGATTCTACCTCAAGACTAAAGTTTAACTTATTTTTCCTTCTTGTCTTGGCATTTTTTTGTTGGGGAACAATAAATATATCTTTCTGATATACCATTGTAAAACAGGCTCCCTGCCATGCTATGGTATCCAAAGAGTCACTCACATTATGGGGTCCTAATGAAATACAGATCTTTCAAACTACATCTAAAATGTCATTTTGCACATGACAATTTATTGCACAAGATGTAGTGGTCAAACAAGCAAATGAGTTATTACACTGAATTAAAAGATGGAAAGAAAGATGAGAATATTTTTATATTTTGCATAAAATTATAAATTAATAATTGGCTGTTTGCCTTGAATATGCAGTTTCCGAAGCCACAGAGATAGTCTGTGCCGTACTTTTCCATTCTGTGCAAAGTTATGATAACATTTATCACATGCAACAACTATAATGAAGCAGAACTCCATGCTTTGCATAGGCTAGGTTGAGAAAAGTGAACAACTCCAGGAACCAAATGATAAGCAATGGTCTAGAGAGTGAAAGTGAGGACAAAGAGTCCAGGGTGACATCACTCAGAAGAATAAGAGCTATTTGCCTTTCCCCTCCCATTACACTGCCACTTCATATGAAATTCTCAGAAATGAACAAGTAAACAAGAAGTCCTTTAATGATGAAGTTACTGTTCTTTTTTTTTCTTTTTACAAGTTACCTCTATTAAGCCACACAATATGGTGAGACACAGTTAAAGCACATTTAATTGCACAGAGTTTCCTTGAGAGCAGAATTCAGTTTAGGGCATCTTTTACATTCCCTACAAAGGCTCTGTTTGCTTTATCTGTAGGTATTCCTGAACTGAGTGTCATATTGGGGCACTAGAATAGTATGTTAAAGGTCAGCATGAACCATAAATCATCTTAGAAAAATAAAGTACTGGCAAGTCATCCATGTAAAGGAAAACTACTTTCAGGTTTCTTGATATTTCACCTATATGGTAAAATAAGTTTCTAAGAGCTTGCAAATTTCACCAAATGTGTTTTGGTATCACTGGAAAGACACTTGTTTGGTATTCATTTGTATAATCAATTATCCCATTTATTTTTCTTTCTATGTCTTGACTCTGTGCTTTGTAGGAAGAAATTTTGCTATAGTTATTTCCAATTTGTACTTTCCTCACTGTGTACTTTGCAGAGATAATTAATTCCAGAATTTTCATCTATTCTTTTATAGAAACCTAGTACCATTTTCATTTATCACTTTTGTTCTGTCTCGTCTCTGGACTGATCCTAAGTGATTCACGTTTCTTTTGCCAACCCTCCCAGTGGAATTTCTTACTGCCAACCACCTTCTCAACCTTATTGCTGCCTTGGGTCTCTAAAACACTTTCCTATTTCATCCTTTCATGATCCACAACTGCCAATTTCTTGGCAGCTCTGTTATTTATGTAATGGGTCAGGTATTTTAGAAATACCTCCCAAACTTAGTTTCTTCTATATTTATTCTTCTACATTCTTTCTCATCCCCATCCATGCATGATACTTAGCCATGAGGTTGGAGTTCAGAAAGAGGAGACTACAATGTAAGAGAAGTCTCAGCTACAAAGTAAGAAGAGATATTTTTTAAAAAGATAAAACAAAAACAAACAAATATAAAACCTTGCCCCAGTCAACCCTGGAAGGTTGTGAGAAGAAAAAGGGGGAGGCAGCAAGAGAAGTTAGGGATAAGAAAAGTGAATTCCCTTCTCTGAATTCAACCTGCAAAGAGGACGGTGTACAGATAAATTGACAATATCCACCTTGAAAGACTGAAGAAAATTGGTTAACAGGTGCCCCAAGCACACCAACAAAGTGGCCATAGAAATGTTAACCTAGAAGTGACTGCACAGAAATTAGGCCAGAGGGGTTGCCAGGCTTTAGCTTTTCTGAAGCATTTCTGTTTCCTATATGCTATGGTTAAGACCTAGAAGTCTCTAACAGAGAACTCAGAAAGCAGCTGAGTTGAGAGCTAGCTAGATTCTCAGGGAGGTTTGCCATGATAGCTGGCTGCAGCAGAGTGAGGCTGGGCAGTGACTCAGAGGGGGCCTGAGTGAGCTGCAACGAAGGCCACATCAACTGGATGCATCACTGGGCCACGGGCAACAGACTCCGAAACCTGCAGTCCTGTGGACCACCACTTTAGCCAAGACAGCCAGCTGGGGTAAGCAGTCACCAGACACAAGGGGACTTTGTCACAGAAATCAGAGGAGTGGGAGAACACCCCAAGTTTAAGGACTCTTTTCCCTTGAGAATATGTTAGGGATCCCATCTTTTTTTTCTTTTTTCAATTGAAATGTAGTTTATATACAGTATTTTATTGGTTTCAGAAGAACAACTTAGTGATTCATCAATTATATACATTAGGAAATGCTTACCCTGGTTAAGTGTAGTCATGATCTATCACCATACAAACATATTACAGTATTATGAGCTATATTCCCTATGCTACAGTTCTATCTCTATGACTAAATTATTTTATAATTCGACCTTTGTACCTCTTTGTCCCCTTCACCTATTTTGTTCATCCCCTTTCCCTCCCATGGTAATAACCAACCTTTTGCTCTCTGTGTTTATGAGTCTATTCCTGTTTTGTTTGTTCATTTGTTTTGCTTTCCAGATTCCACATATAATGAAATTAGATGGTATTTATCTTTCTTTCTCTGTCTTATTTCACTGAGCATAATACCCTCTAGATCCATCCATGTTGTTACGAATGGCAAGATTTCTGTCATTTTTAAGGCTGAATAATATTCCATTGTATGTATATATACCACCTCTTCTTTATCCTTTCATCTACTGATGGACACTTTGGTTGCTTGCATATCTTGGCCACTGTAAATATTGTACAGTAAACATAAGAGTACATGTATTTTTTTGAGTTAATGATTTTGTTTTCTTCAAGTAGATTCCCAGAAATAAAATCGCTGGGTCACATGGTATTTCCATTTTTAGTCTTTTGAGAAATTACCACATTGCTTTCCACAGTGGCTGTACCAATTTGCAGTCGCACCAGCAGCACACAGGGCTCCCTTTACTCACGTCCTTGCCAACACTTGTTACTTCTCGTTTTGTTGATATCCATTCTGACTGGAATGAGGTGAAATCTCTTTGTAGTTTTGATTTGCATTTCCCTGATGATTAGTGTTGTGGAGAATCTTTTTGTGTGTCCATTGGTTATCTTTGCATCTTCTTTGGATTCAGTTCCTCTGCCTGTTTTTTAATTGGGGCATTTTTTTGTTTTGTTTTTTTGGTGTTGTGTTGCATGAGTTCTTTGTAAATTTTGTATATTAGCACCTCTGAGATCTGATTTACAAATCTTTTTCTTCCATTCAGTAAGTTGCCTTTTCATTGTATTGATGTTTTCCTTCACTGTGCAGAAGCTTTTTTAGTTTGATGTAGTCCCACTTGTTTATTTTTGCATTGTTTCCCCTGGGGAGAAATAGTCATGAAAAAATTTCTAATGTTGATATCCAAGAGTTTACTGCCCATGTTTTCTTCTAGTAGTTTATGGCTTTAGGTCTTCTTTTTAAATCTTTAACCCATTTAGAGTTTATTGTTCTGTATGGTGTAAGACAGTGGTCCAGTTTCATTCTTTTGCATGTAGCTGTCCAGTTTTTCCAGCAACATTTATTGAAGAAACTGTCTTCTTCCCATTCTATATTCTTGCCTCCTTTGTCAAATATTAATTGACCATAGAGGCGTGGGTTTATTTCTGGGTTCTCTATTCTGTTCAATTAGTCTATGTATCTGTTCTTGTGCCAGTAACATACTGTTTTGGATAGGCCCATACTGCTGTAAACTTCTTTCATAGGACATTCTTTTCCTGCATCCCAAAAATTTTGAATTGCTCTATTTTATTATTGTCCAAGTATATTTTTTATTTCTTCTTTGATTTCTTTGATGACCCATTGGTTATTTAGTAGCATGCTGTCTAGCCTCCACGTGTTTGTGCTTTTCCCATTTTTTTTCTTGTAATTGATTTCCAGTTTCATATTATTTTGTTTGGAAAAGATGCATGATACAATTTCAGTCTTCTTAAATTAACTGAGACTTGCTTTGTGGCCTAACATGTGACCTATTCTGCAGAATGATCCATGTGCACTTGAAAAGAATGTGTATTCTTTTTGGGATGGAATATTCTCTCTCTCTCTCTCTCTCTCTCTCTATATATATATATAGAGAGAGAGAGAGAGATAGATAGATAGATAGATAGATAGATAGATAGATAGATAGATAGATAGATAGATAGATAATGTATGTATATATACCCATTGTTTCCATATTGATTCTGTGTGGATCTCTTCATTGATATAAGTGAAGTGTTAAAGTCCTCTACTATTATTGTATCACTGTCAATTTCTCCTTTTATGTCTGTAAATATTTGCTTTATATATTTAAGTGCTCCTTCATTAGGTGCATAGATGTTCACAATTGTTATATCTTCTTTCTGGATTGTGCCCTTAATCACTATATAATGTCCTTCTTTGTCTCTTATTACATGCAGTCTTTGTTTTAATATTTTGCCTGATATGAGTACTGCTACTCCAGCTTTTATTTTTCATTCCTATTTGCATGGAATATTTTTTTTCATCTCTTCAGTTTCAGTCTGTGTATGTCTTTATGTCTAAAGTGTGAGCCTCATAGGCAGTATATAGATGGGTCTTAATTCTTTATCCATCCATTCATCCACCCTATGTCTTTTGACTGGAGCAGTTAGTCCACTTGCATTTAAAGTAATTATTGTTAGGTATGCAGTTATTCCCCTTTGGTTAAATGTTTCCTGGCTATTTTTGTTGCTCGTCTCTGATTCTTTCTTCCTCTCTTGCTTTCTCCTTATGCCTTATGACGTTCTTTAGTATTATGCTTGGATTCCCTTCTTTTTCCTTTTTGTGTATCCATTAGAGATTCCGGGCTTGTGATTACCATGGGATTCTTACATGACATCCTACATATATAGCTATCTATGATAAGTTGATGATCACTTAAGTTTGAAGGCATTTTAACACTATACTTTTTACTCCCTCTCCTCCACATGTTGTGTATATGATACCACTTTTTACAGCTTTTTATCTGGTAATTCCTTTTTAGATGTAATTGATTTTACTACTTTTGTCTTTTTGACCTTCACATTAGCTTTTTAGTGTTTGATCTACTACTATATGTGTGATTTTACCAGTGAAATTTTCATTTTCATACTTTTCTTGCTTTTAGTTAAGGTCTTTTCTTTTCCACTTAAAGAAGACCCATTAACATTTCTTGTAAGGCCGGTTTAGTGATGGTGAAATCTTTTATGAAGTTTACCTTTGAAGCTCTTTTATCTCCTTTTCCATTCTAAATGATAACCTTGCTGGATAGAGTATTCTTAGTTGGAGGTTTTGGATTCCCTTCTCTTTATTTTTTTATGTATCTATTATATATTTTGGGTCTGTGGTTACCATGTAGATTATATATGACATCTTACATATACAATTTATATTAAGTTGATGATTGCGTAAGTTCCAGTGCATTCTAACAGCACTAAATTTTTTTACCTCCCCATCCCTCCACATTTTAGCTACATGATATCCTATTTTACACCTTTTTACTTAGTGATTCCCTTAACTAATTTTTAAAAGTAGTCGGTTTTACTACTTTTGTCTTTTAACTTTTATACTAGCTTTTAAGTGATTGATCTACTACCTTTGCTCTCTGTTTGCTTTTACCAGTGAAACTTTTTCTTTTCATAATATTCTTGCTTCTAGTTATGGCCTTTTCTTTTTCTCTTAAAGAAGTACCTTTAACATTTCTCGTAAGGCTGGTTTAGTGGTGGTGAAGCACTTTATCACTTCTTCAATTTTGAATGATAACTTGCTAGATATTCTTGGTTATAGGTTTTTTTCCCTTTTGGCATTTTGAATATATCATGCCACTCCCTTCTGGCCTATGGAGTTTCTGCTGAAAAATCATCTGATAGCTTTGTGGGGTTTCCCATGTGGTTAACTTGTTGCCTTTCTGTTACTGCTTTTAGATTCTCTCTTTATCTTTGATCTTTGATGTTTTAAGTATTATGTGTCTTGCTGTGAACTTCCTTGGTTTATATTGTTTAGGGCTCTCTCTGCTTCCTGGAACTGGATGTCTGGTTAGGGAAGTTTTCAGCTATTATTCCTTCAAATAAATGTTCTACTCCCTTCTCTCTCTTTTCCTTCTGAGAACTCCTATAATGTGAATATTTGGATGTTATTGTCCCAAAGCACCCTTAACCTATCCTCATTTCTTTTAATTCTTTTTTCTTTCTGCTGTCCAGCTTGAGTGCTTTTTATTATGCTCTCTTCCAAATCACTGATCCATTCTTCTGTACCTTCTCATTTTCTGTTGATTCCCTTTAGTCTACTTTTCATTTCATTTATTGTATTTTTCAATTCTGGTTGGTCCTGTTTTATACTTTCTATCTCTTTGTAGAGGTTCTGAGCGGTTGCTCCACTCTTCTCCCAAGTTTGGTAAACATCTCTATAATCATTAATTTGAACTCTTTATCTGGTAGATTGCTTCACTCTGTTTCATTAGTTATTTTTCTTAAGTATTGTTACATTCTTTTCTTTCAAGCATATTCCCTTATCTCTTCATTTTGTTTCACTTTCTATGCTTGACTATGAATTAGCAGAAAGGCCTACTTCTCCCAGTCTTCGAGGACTGGTCTTGTATAGGGAAGTTCCCCTTGGTAGGCTGTGTCCCTAGTAGTTTTGCCTGCCTGGATGGAGGCCTGGTGAGCAGGAGCCAAATGTATCCTGGTGTCAAAGCTGTCAGGGAATGATTGGAGGGAAGTGTGTCAGAAAGTCCCAATCAGAGGGGCACCTGCATGGATACTGATGAGGTCCACACTGGTGGGAGGAGTGGGTCCAGGTTTGTCTCCATGAAAGCCCTGCCGACTCAGTTACCAACTCTGTATCCACAGTGCATGCAGTAGCAGCTCAGGTATGCTTTCTTGGGATGGTCAGCGAGTGGCTCTGCACTCAGGTACAGCCCCCAGGAAAGCCCCGCCTCCATGATTACTGGCTCCATGCCCATGGCACATCCGTGGCTCAGACACACTCTCCAGGAGTGGGCAGGACTGGCCTATCTCCCACAGCACAGCTGCTCACAGGCCCAGGTGCAGCCCCCAGGGAAGCCCCACCCTCAAGGCTACTGGCTCCAAGCCCAAGGTGCAGTAGCAGCTTAGGTGTACAGTGCCGACTGGCTAGCAGGATAACCCACCTCCACAGCTCCTGGGTTGGTGCCTGTGGTACAGGGGTGGCCAGCTTGCACTCTCCAGGTGTTGGAGGCAACTGGTTCCATGTCCTTGGGGCAGCTGCAGCCCAAATGTGCTTTCCAGCCAGCATGTCTGGGTTTGGATGGGAGTGGGGAAGCTGCCTAGATCAAATCTGAAGTTGGTGTGTGCACCCCAACCCTGCTCCACATGTCACTATAAATGTAGAGAAGGAGTGCAAATAATGGCACTCATCAGATCTCCAATCTGGAGAGAGTTCCAGCCATTCCCCACCAAAGGGCAGGTGCTTTTGTCTATAAATTGAGTTTTTTCACTTGTAGTCTAGATGCACTTTGAGGCACAGATTTTTTTTCTATGCCCAGAGCAGGGAATCTGGGTCCAGGTTCCTCAGACATATCCCTCCACATTGTCTACTGCCCCTCCCGCTCTCCTGCTGGACTTTATGTGATCTTCCCATCCATTATTGTGCAGAAGGTGCTCACGCAGTCCTCAGTTCTTCCTCAGGATGACTTTTTCTGTATGTAGTTATAGATTTGGAGTGAAGGCGAGAAGAGGAGCGTTCAAGCTCTCCATGTCAACTTCCTAGAAATCCTCAGGTCCCATCTTAGGAAAGTGGAGGAAAGGGAAGTAAATCCAAATGAGATTGAAATTAACAGATTAGACTAAATTTAGCTCTCTTACCCTCCCATTATTTCCCCTATTAACCTAGCCAAATGAAGGACAGGCAAAATAGATCAGCTAGTAAGAAAATGAAAAAACCTGTATTTCTCTCCATATATGCATCTAATATATTTCATTTCATCTAATTTTTTCATTTTGTAACATTTATTAAATGTAGACTTGCTTTCTCTTATTAACAATCCCCCCCTTAATGGCTTTATTAAAACTATGAACAAACTTTGAGGTAAATCCTGCCCCTCCCTTTCTCGATAACACTGAAACAAGGCAGATATTTGTTATTTTCCTTTCCCCTCTCTTCCCTACTCCCTTCTTCTCCTTTCCTTCCCTCTTTCCTTCCTTCCTCTTTTTCTGTTTCCTTCTTGCTCTCTCAGTTTTTTCTTAAGCTATTTTTTTTCTATTAATATAAGATAGTCTTATCATTAAGGTAGCATTTCAGTATTTTCCAGTATGAACAAGCCTTGCAAAGAGGATCTTGGGCAAAGCTAGCAAATATCTTGAATTCCTTGCTCACCATGAAGCATACTTTCCTACTCATTATTTAGTAGGAAAATACATTTTCTGCCTTTTTGAAAGGTATTTCATTTGTTGTTATTTTTAATACACAATAGGCATTTCAAAGAAAGAAACCAAATTAGTAAGTAAGGAGACCCTTGAAGTTCGCTTGTCTTATTAAACCTAATCTATAAGATTTCTCTACGTCATAACATTAATGTGCAAACAACCTGTTGACTCCTAGGAGGATAAAAGGCCACAGTGACTCATTCCTAAGGGCTAACCTTAATAGAACCAATGGGAAAGTTTAAAACCCACAAACTGATTTCCTATATTTACAATTTTAAGTTTTCACAACAGGATAATCAAACTAAACATCACTGAATGAGTTTGGCTGCCTTTGTCTTCTCTTTGCACATTATTGCTCCTGGAACTTTAGGACGGTACACGCCTCAATGTTTCCTTATTCTCTGTTTCATTAGGAAAGAGCTCACCTGCTCTTGTTGACTCTAGCACAATAAAACTTTTGTAAAATATTGGCAACTCAGCTAGACAAAGCTAGCATTATGTTCCTTAAATATCAATACTTTTCTAAGGAAATTAGCATCTGGTTTTGTGGGGTTTTTTTTCACAACTACCTTGTATTTACATCTCACATTTCTCTGAATGACACAAAGTGATTTACAGGTGTTAACTGACTCATGCTTAGAAAGAATTGGTGGAAGGCACAATAGTTTAGTCCCAATGTTAGAAATAAAGGTACAGAGAGATCATCACTTGCATGAAGTTAGAAAAGTGGGAGAAATAAAAATCTGCCAATTGAATCACAATTTGGCCTCATTCACTCACTCATGAAGGAGAGGCACAGTATAGAGAACATATTAAGAGTCAAAGGTATCAGCTAAGCTAGATTTAGTGGATCTGTTTCCTATCTTTAAAAATTATAGTGCTCAGTTATTGAGTTTAGAAGCCCATTAAACTCAAAATGGGTCATTGTTTTTTTTTTCAGCTAATCATACACATGCACACACACTTGCTTATTCAATTAAGATGAAATTCTACCCTCTATTTTTGTTTCAAAAGCTAGTCACTTGTCACATTAAGAATGTGCAAAAACAATTATTTCATTTACTTCCAGAAAGGAATATGCCAAGAAGGCAAATATCTATACGTCTTACAGGTTCAGTTTCTTCCACACATCTTTCTGTTCCACTCCTGTTCCCCGCAACACACAAACATTAGCAATATTGATTTCCTGCAAAGTATTGGTGTAATAAGCCAAATATTTCACAATTTGGGTAATTACATGTTTTCCCTAGTTGAAATTCTGAGCACATTTTTAATATACCCTCTCATATGCCTATTCATTATCAAAGAAAAATGTGAAATACAAGAATTTCAATGGCAGAATTTGTTGGTTTTATTTTTTACTGTTTTGGGTCCTGTATTTTGTTCCCGTGTGTGTCTGTAAGCGTCTATAGTTATACAACATGCACTATTTCTTCATCCCTTCCAGCCTTTCCTATTTCATTCTATAATGAGTGAACTTGCGCCTATCACTGACATCAAGGCAACATGATGTTCTACTCTACTATTCAACTTTGACCACTTCCCTTTCCACCCTGCACCCAGCACTACCATTAAGAGAAGAAAGAAGCAATTAATGACAGAAAACACATAATATTTTTCTCCTTATCATAAGACTGATACATTTGCAGGACCATTATCCTTCCTGGGGCCATATTGAAAATATGTTGTTTGGTGCTCAGCCTTTGATCCAAAGGCTCAGAATTAATTCTGTATGTCCCATTCACCTACACAAACTGCTTTTATTAGCATGAATTATTTTGTTATGTGCCCCAAAATGTTTGGGGTACAATTTACAATCAAGGGGAAAACTAATCAGAGGGATGGAGTACATGAAGTTGCTTTTAGCCACAATATGGTAACTGGAGCCAGAAATAGTGGGCAAGTCTTCTTTTAATTGTTTTGGCTTGGGTTTTTAATCTTTTCCTTCTCAGCAGCCTTACAGTGCACCAAAATGAGATCATAATCTTGATCGACTTGTGACTTAAGAAGAATACTGAGAAAATCTAAATATAGTGAAAAACAAATGACTGTCACTGATATTCAGGATAAAATATTTCAACCTTGTTTTTTAAAGGATGGGGTTATTTTACATATCCCAAAATTAACCTCAACAGGAAAACTGCCTTATTTTGGGTAAATCAGGAAAACAGAATGAAATTTATGAATAGCAAGAATACGTAGTCATTTGAGACAATGGACTTTCTTTTTTGAGATTTTTTTTTTAACATCTACTTGAATCGATTAATGGGAAACAGGTACAACAAAGCCTGTATTTGGGGATTCCTCTTTCTCACGCAGATATCTTTTTCCTGTTAATAGGGTCAATGTAGACTATAAACAGCAGTGAGAAAATAATTCTTTTTAAAAGGATCATATGCATTATAATTTAATACTAAAAGATGATTTGTCAAATGGAAATGCATTAGTAATTTTTCTTTCCAAAATGATGTAACTTTGAAAAATGAAGATTATTAAATGCAGGAAGTAACCTATTAATCCCCATCATTACTGATGATGGTAATCACTCACAAAACATATCCTGATGTCCTTTGCATATTCATTCATTAAACAGGGTGGCAAATCATCACTTAAACACATGGACTACCCATGAATACCAGGGATATGGCTCTGTAAGTTATTCAGTTATGGACCCATATTTTATCTAAAGAGTAGGACATTGGTTAAGATTTTTATATACTGGTAATGTGGGAGGGAAAGCTTAAATCATCACAGTAACTTCTAGTCACTTAATTCTAAATGACTCATACTGAATTTCTCATAGTGCATGTTAGGCTAAAAAGAAAAATTACTTTTGATATTTGGGAATTTCAAAATGCTGAAATTTGTTGAAATACAATTCTTATAGCAATGATTCATCTTCTAACAAATAATATAAATGAGGTTGTCTATTATTTTAAGACTCAACACATTCCTGACATGTATTTCTTCTTAAGTAGCCTAAAGTTTTTTTCCATTATGTTAAACGACCATTATCCTCCAGATCTGAACTAGAAAAACCAAGGTACACATCATTGAAAGTCTTGTCATGAGTCATTTGGCAATTATCTGAGAATAATTATCTTTGGAATTCTGACTCACAAATAATTTAGCCATTCAACCCACCTCCTTTGTGCAAAAGCTTAGTGTGAAATAGGAACCAAGGAAATAAAATAAACGTCTGTCTCCAATATTCAGAACATCTGCATGAGTAAAAATTATTCAAAAAGGTATCATGAATTTTTAAAATACAATGCAGCATGTAAAAATTAAGCACCCGGTCTTTTCTTTTATATTTCATTTAAAAATCCTAAATAGACTCTCACCAGCTGTACATTTTACTGCATTTTATATTATGGCAGGCAGTGAAAGCAATACTGCATCTTTTCTCATCTGAATTCCACATAAAATCTATTCTTTAAAAAAAAGGAAAAACAGCATGCCTTTTGTTAGATACAACAAAGAGTTAAAGATGCCACACAAACCAGTAAGAGACCATTAAAAGTAATCCAAAAACAAACTTGGTTCCAAATAGAAAGTTGAGATGAAGGAAAAGTGATACTGTTTGATTTTTTTGTTAATTGAGATTCCTAAAAAAAAAAACAGGAATAAATTTGGACAAGAAATTTCATTTAGCTTTGGAGAAAGGATGTACTTATTAATTTATAACAAAAACTAAGGAAATGAATGTAGTCATCTTACTAGTTATTTTTTGTCACATAACCTGGCGATTCATAAAACAATAAAAAAGAATATACATGCTATAAGCCAGGAAGCAACACTTTCTAAACTTGATAGTTTGTTGGCACATACTATAGTGTCAATACCAATCAAGTTTCTATGTTTTTAAAAGAAACAAGAAATGACTGGGAACATGTTCCTAAGATAAGCAAGAATCATTAAGCCTCAAATGGGCATGTAAGCTTAAGTTGCGATTGACATTTCTAATTATTTTATGTAAATTGATTAGGCAAAGGATTTGAAAGGTTTGCCTCTTTAATTTAAAAAATTTGCATTCCAAAAAATTTTAAACATTAATATTGATAAAATTCTTACTTTGTAAATAATATCAAAACTCAATGGTGTTTCACTTTTCAATTTCTATTTGACCAAGTTTTTTTGTATCTACAGTCATGTGGTATAACATCAGTCTCTATATGACTGTTTTTGATGACTTCTCTTTATTTAAGATAAAAAAGAAAGTCTCTAGTCTGTAGTCAGATAACTTCATCTTAAATCCAACTTTACCAACCATGCCTCATAAAATTCATTTATTCACCAAATATGTAGTGAGAACCAAGTGCCAAGTGCTATTCTAGGTGATGAGGATAAAAAGTAAGCAAAAGAAGCATGGCCCACACCCTCACCTTCATCTGTAAAATGAGAAACAGCACTGAGATAGCATCAGTGTGTGAGCGCCTCGCCCGTTCCCTCTCCATCTCCATTAACGGGAAGCACAAGGCCAGGATGAACACCACATAGACAAGATCCTTCAGGTAAGTAACAACATGTGTCCGTTGGTTGGCTTTTGGAAAATGTTTATTGCTTCCAATAACAATAGTGCCTGTCTTCCTAGTCATAAAATAGGATATGAAAATAAGATATAATTTTATTTTTCTCATTTAAAAAATGTCATTGAATTTTTAAGATAGATGTATCATGTTCTTGGATTATAAAGATAATTTATTGTGGTGATTGAAAGCATTGTTTTAACCACAAAAAGATACACAAAATTTTTAATCTAAAGCATTCCAACATGGTTTCAATTCATACACTCATCTGAAAAAAGTCAGACTCTTTTCCTTCTGAACAACTCAACTATTGGTTAAAAGCTTTGAAAGTTGTGGTAAATTAGAAACTGGAGGAGGGGACCTTTTTTTTTTTTTAGAAATGCTACAGAAATACTAATCATTACTAAGGTATATTATAAAGTTCAAGCATACTGTGTATGTTCATTTTAAGACAGATCTATGCTATAGTTCACAAAAATAAATAAAATATTCTATATTTTCTTTTTAAACCAAAATCCAGGGAGGAGAGAGATGAGAAATAAAAGCATTGATTTACTTCTTTGACAGTTAGCTACAGTTGCTCTCGTATTTGTAAAGGCAGATAAAATTAGATATTAAAACTATAGAAATGAGCAACAAATTTTAGAGACTATAACTACATTTTTTTCTATTGCCTATGAAATCCTAAGAAAATAGAATATAATCAATGGAATTATTTCTAAGAAAATTATAACAATTGGCAGATATCACTAGAAAAACAATTTAAAGAAAGGATTGAGTATGCAATGCCCTTAATATCATTCTACCTCACCTTAGCATATAGCTGCATAAAGATTGATAAAATTGCACAGTTTTGTTTTGAATTTCATTGAAATTAGAATTTCCTCTTGTGTTCAATCTTGTAAAATTTGCTCCCATTTTATCATCACTTGAGTGATTGACCTTTGTTTTCCCTTTTTGTTGACTTATTATGATCCTTTTCCAACTTTTCCTATAATCTTCTTTAAAAAATGTTTCTTAATATTTGGGCCTGTAAAAATAAATAGTTTCAATGAAAAAAAATAATCTTAATGTCCCTTTTTAATTTATACTATAACTTCCCAGTACCCCCTAAAAAAGGTAAAAATATTTTCATGGAAAAAAGCTATTTTAGTGACCTTTTGTCCCTCCCTAAGAGGAAGAAGTCTGACAGGTAGATATATGGTGAGTTTGTTATTGTAAATTCCAGATCTTGTGATTATCTCTGACTCAACTTCTGGGGTTTTATCTGGAATTCCTGTGAAGGGTCAACAAGTGTATTACTGCCTGTCTTCACCTTCTTGTGACCCTAATTTTAAAACTACACCTTCTAGGAGTCAGAAAGTAGATTACAGTGCTGCATTTCATCAGACAAACTTTAGAATGTGATGCATCTGAAAATATATAATTAGCTCAAGCAACCAAAATTTACAAAATTTTTATATCTTTATGCATATCCACATTTGTTTATCTTTGATTGCAGAGTTTAAGGGAAAAAATCTAGTAATTTTTTACTTCAGTAATTGTTCAGAACCAAATGTTCAATTGCACTATTTCTTCCCAGGGAAAGTTTTTTTTTATAGCATTGCTATAATTAAATGATTTCTAGTATGGATGGATAGATGTAGATTTAGACATGTTTTTACAAATACATCTTAGATAAAACCATGGTGAAGATTCATATTAGAATTTTAGAAAATAGACAAATGCAGATAAAGCAACACATTTTGACAACATAACTTGCCTGTGTACATTAGAAAAGTGAAATGAGCAATTTCTGAGTAAATTTTAAGTAAAAACTTAAGTTCAGTAGTCCCAAGCCACCTATGTTACTCCATAGACCTTGAGCACTAATTAAGAATGGCAGAACTGTTACTGTTATGCATGCTGGAAATTGGTTTGCTAAAAAGAACACTTGTAAAATGGATAACAAATGGTGGAAACAAATGTACAAGAAGAAGGGAAATTAAACATAAATATTTAGAAAACTTCCTGGAAGGAGGTACTGCAGAGTAATGCTTAAAGAGTATGGTTTTGGTGATTTCTAATGGGCTCAAGACCACTTGTTAGATATGTGATCTTAGGTCATTTAAGCCCTCTAAACTCATATCTCCATCAAAGAGAAGACTATGAAACTGTGACTATCTTATAGGTCTGACAGAAGAATAAAAAGTTACACATTTGACACAATACTTGGCATATAAGCCTTTGTTCTTTTGGAAACATCCATTGTAAATTTAACAAATAAAATAATTGGATGATAAAATAAAGCCTTCCAAATATTACAGATGACTCAAAATGTTACTACACTTTTAAATATAAGTTCCCAATTAATCTCAAATGCAGTTGTGGGATAAAGTTAAATTCTTATTCTTAGGAAAGGAAAAGAATTTCAATGAAAGACCAAACTATGAATTTGGTTTATTGTCTGAAACAGAATAATTCATGGAAATCATGAGCTATGGGTGCAACCGTCTTGTGTGTCATACTTTATCCATTTGACATTGTTGAAGACTTAAGACAAACCAGAAGTTGAGAAAACTTGAAAACTAAAAGCACAAAAAAAAATAATGCCCCTAAGAATAATAATTCTGTGAGATGAAGAGATCTAGCACATTCATGTTTTCACCAGCAATTTTTCAGTTTCTTTTGAGAAAGATTTCTGCCATGGTAAACATATTTTTTTCAAACAAATAGAATCTCAGAAATCATTTAAAGATCATAAGTGAAAATCTGAAACCACTGTCATTTATTTTCACATACAAACTGTGGGAGGGAGCTTTTCCTTTTTATCAAGTTTTGATAGCAAATTTTGTCAAGCTAATCTAAATATCCCATCATGACTCTAATTCTTCCTCCTCACATAGCTTTCCAGTCATTTTGGTTCAAATGACTGTTAATACATGCAATCTCAAAAAAGGGCAGTCAATATAGTCTAACAGGATATTAATTTAGAAGTAATCACAGAGAGCTAATAGCAACATGCCTTATACACAGTGAACCTGTCACTTGATTGGTTCTGCTTGCTTGAAACTAACTATTCTTGATGTATTTTTGTGATCTCTTTTTTTGCTCTCCTAAACTATTTGGTATCTAAACATTATAATTTCATGTTTATTCCATCTTTCAAATATTCGTAACAAATCTTTTGCAGGTATCTAGATGAAGTAGATTCTTCATCTACCTGTATATTTATCAGACAAAATAACAGGTAGTCAAAATTATTTTCTTAAGATCTCTAATTCACTGTGTACCACTGATAATTAAGTTTATTGCCATATCAACAGAAAATATAATCCTGATTATCATTTAATTAAGGCATATTTTCTATGAAAACTAGAACCCAACTAAGCCTAATGTCTTTATTTTCAGTTCAGCCTTTTCAGTTTCTGTTTGATTAGTTTATTTAATATACCCAATGTTCCAATAAGAAATTGTATACAGGTTTCAAAATATCAAATAGATCATGATTTATACTTTTTCTTTTAACCAAATACTATTATTAAATATTAATAAATAAAAGTATATATAAAATATATGGCTAGTTTAAAGAGTAGTAATAAAATGAACACCAGTGTTCCCACTAACCAATTTATGAAATTGGGACCTTACAGATATATCTAAATCTTCCTATTTGTCACCCTTGCTGGCAATTCCTACCCTCCTACCAGAGATAACCAATGAATTCTGTATTATTCACTTTGTTTTATTTATGTGTTTTGCTACATACATCTATGTACATATACAACCTGTTCTTTTGGGCCTAGATTTGAACTTAGCATAAAATAAATCATACTGAAGAAATTACTCTGTGGCATGACTTGACACTTAACATTAGGTTTTGAGATATAACCATGTCTTTAGTTGTGTATCATTCAATCTTAATATGATTCCATTGTCTACATGTATCAAAATTTGTGCACTGCTGACGAACATGCTGAAGGGTATATTCCTGGCTGAGCCTCCTCCTGCAGTATGGGAGGGACTCCATGAGACCTATTGCTGGATCATAGGATATACGCATTTTTAACTTTATTTGGAAAGGTGTATTATTTTCTAAAATACACCAATTTACAATTCCAATAAAGTGTGTTGGAGTTCCCATTCCTCATCTTGGAAAATATATAGTCTTATCAGACTTTCAAATTTAAGTCTAATAGGTATATCTTTAGGCTTTTAACTGATATTGCCCTAATAACTAATGAACTTAAATATCTTTTAATATGTTTATTAAAATTTGTGCTTCTCTTCTGAGATATAACCATTCATAACTTTTAATACCATTATCACTGGATTGTTGGGTTATCTATTTCTTTTTGATCTGTAGGAATACATATTTATACCTATGATATATATGATATTAATTCCATTTTGTAACTTTTTCACCTTTTTCTTTTCACCTTTTAAATGAACAGAAGTTCTTGATTTTTATGTAGACAAAACTATAAATTTATTTACTTTATATTTAGGGCTTTTTAAATTTTTTTATTTAATTTTTTAAAAATTTTGGTATCATTAATATACAATTACATGAGCAACATTGTGGTTACTAAATTCCCCCCATTATCAAGTTCCCACTACATATCCCATTACAGTCACTGTCCATCAGCATAGTAAGATGCTATAGAGTCATTACTTGTCTTCTTTGTGCTATACAACCTTCCTTGTGGTCTGACCCTACATTATGTGTGCTAATCGCAATGCCCCTTATTCCACTTCTCCCTCCCTTCCCACCAACCCACCACCAGTCCCTTTCCCTTTGGCAACTGTTAGTTCATTCTTGGGTTCTGGGAGTCTGCTGCTGATTTGTTCCCTCAGTTTTTGCTCTGTTCTTATACTTCACAGATGAGTGAAATCATATGATACTTGTCTTTCTCCGCCTGGCTTATTTCACTGAGCATAATACCCTCTAGCTCCATCCATGTTGTTGCAAATGGTAGGATTTGTTTTCTTCTTATGGTTGAATAATATTCCATGTGTATATGTCCCACATCTTCTTTATCCATTCATCTACTGATGGACACTTAGATTGCTTCCATTTCTTGACTATTGTAAATAGTGCTGCAATAAACATAGGGGTGCATATGTCTTTTTGAAACTGGGCTGCTGCATTCTTAGGGTAAATTCCTAGGAGTGGATTTCCTAGGTCAAATGGTATTCCTATTTCAGTTTCTTGAGAAACGTCCATACTGCTTTCCACAATGGTTGAACTAGTTTACATTCCCACCAGTAGTGTAGGAAGGTTCCTCTTTCTCTGCATCCTCGCCAGCATTTGTTGTTCCTACTCTTTTCTATGTTGGCCATCCTAACTGGTGTGAGGTGATATCTCATTGTAGATTTCTTTGCATTTCCCTGATAATTAGCGATGTGGAGCATCTTTTCATATGCTTGTCGGCCATCTGAATTTCTTCTTTGGAGAAGTGTCTGTTCATATGCTCCACCCTTTTTTAATAGGGTTATTTGCTTTTTGCATGTTGGGGTGTGTGAGTTCTTTATATATTTTGGATGTTAACCCCTTGTCAGATATGTCATTTACAAATATATTCTCCCATACTGTAGGATGCCTTTTTGTTCTGCTGATGGTGTCCTTTGCTGTACAGAAGTTTTTATCATGATGTAGTCCCATTTGTTCATTTTTTATTTTGTTTCAAGGAGGAGGAGATGCATTCATGAAAAAGTTGCTCATGTTTATATTCAAGAGATTTTTGCCTGTGTTTTCTTCTAAGAGTTTTATGGTTTCATGACTTACATTCAGGTGTTTGATCCATTTTGAGTATACTTTTGTGTATGTGGTTAGACAATAATCCAGTTTCATTCTCTTGCATATAGCTATCCAGGTTTGCCAACACCAATTGTTGAAGAGGCTGTGTCATTTCCCCATTGTATATCCTTGGCTCTTTTATCATATATTAATTGACCATATATGCTTGGGTTTATATCTGGGCTCTCTAGTCTGTTCCACTGGTCTATGGGTCTGTTCTTATACCAGTACCAAATTGTCTTGATTACTGTGGCTTTGTAGTAGAGCTTGAAGTCAGGCAGCATAATCCCGCCAGCTTTATTCCTCCTTCTCAGGATTGCTTTGGCTATTCGGGGTCTTTTGTGGTTCCATATGAATCTTACAACTATTTGCTATAGTTTGTTGAAGAATGCTGTTGGTATTTTGATAGGGATTGCATTAAATCTGTAGATTTCTTTAGGCAGGATGGTCATTTTGACAATATTAATTCTTTCTATCCATGAGCACGGAATGTGTTTCTATTTATTGGTGTCTTCTTTAGTTTCTCTCATGAGTGTCTTGTAGTTTTCAGAGTATAGGTCTTTCACTTCGTTGGTTAGGTTTATTCCTAGGTATTTTATTCTTTTGGATGCAATTGTGAATGGAATTGTTTTCTTTATTTCTCTTTCTGCTAGTTCATCATTAGTGTATAGGAATGCAACAGATTTCTGTTTATTAATTTTGTATCCCACAACTTTGCTGAATTCAGATATTAGATATTGTAGTTTTGGAGTGGATTCTTTAGGGTTTTTTATGTACAATATCATGTCATCTGAAAACAGGAACAGTTTAACTTCTTCCTTGCCAATCTGGATGCCTTTTATTTCTTTCTGTTGCCTGATTGCCGTGGCTAGGACCTCCAGAACTATGTTGAATAAAAGTAGGGAGAGTGGGTATCCTTGTCGTGTTCCTGATCTTAAAGGAAAAGCTTTCAGATTCTCACTGTTACGTAAATGTTGGCTGTGGGTTTGTCATATATGGCCTTTATTATGTTGAGGTACTTGCCCTCTATACTCATTTTGTTGAGAGTTTTTAACTTGAATGGATGTTGAATTTTGTCGAATGCTTTTTCAGCATCTATGGAGATGCTCATGTTGTTTTTGTCCTTCTTTTTGTTGATGTAGTGGGTGATGTTGATGGATATTCGAATGTTGTACCATCCTCGCATCTTTGGAATAAATCTTTCTTGATCGTGATGGCTGATCTTTTGATGTATTTTTGAATTCAGTTTGGTAATATTTTGTTGGGTATTTTTGCATCTATGTTCATCAGGGATATTGGTCTGTAATTTTCTTTTATTTGTGGTGTCTTTGCCTTGTTTTTGCATTACAGTGATGCTAGTCTCATAGAATGAGTTTGGGAGTATTCCCTCCTCTTCTACATTTTGTAAAACTTTAAGGAAGATGGGTATTAGGTCTTCACTAAATGTTTGATAAAATTCAGCAGTGAAACCATCTTGATCAGGCGTGTTGTTCTTAGGTAGTTTTTTGATTACCAATTCATTTTCCTTGCTTATATAGGGCTTTAATATTAAGAAATCCTCCTCTATTTCAAGTACATATAGATATTCTCTATTATTGATTCTAACAGTTGGAACTGCTGGCTTTCAAAGTTAAGTTTCTTTCCACCCAGAATTGACTTTTGTGGATGCTATGAGCTATGAATCTAATGTCCTTTTATTTAATAAGCCATCCTCTTCCAAATGCTAATTCTGCCCTGTGTCAAATCCTAATATAATAATTTCTAGGCTCTCTAATCTGATTCAGCAGTTTAGTTATCCATCTCTGCACAAATACCAAACTGTCTTAGGCTTATTTTAAGTCTTGATATGTCCTAGAACTTTGCTTTAAAACCCAGATGTGTTGCTCATGGATAAAGGGCAAAATATTGTCATCCTCTTTATTTCTAGGGATGGTTTGTACCTTTCAATTTATTTCATCCTCTTTCAATACAGGTATGAACACTTCATTTTGTTTAAAATGTGCCTGGTATATCTTTCTTTATCTTGAACCTTTCTTTGTCTTTATATTTCAGTTGTCTCTTTTAAAGAACACATCGCCAGATTTTCTTTTTCTTTCCATTTTGATAATCTTTTATTTTATTGAAGAATTTAATATATTTACATTTGTTACGATGTCCCTACATAGTATTTTGGAATTATTTCTATCAAATTCTTTTCTACATTTCTTATTACATTTCTTTCTACTTGTTTCACAGCTCAGTCTTTATTTCTATTCATTTAGCAGCTATCCTTGATATTTATGTTACTTAAGAGATTCTAAGATTAATAGTACCATTAACTTGAACAATAATAGCATATAAATCGGAAGGGTGTTAATTATAATAAAGCAAGCTTAGGTCCTTGCATCATTTGAAGAGAAGGTAATGTCTGGAGAACTTTATATCAGAAATACTTTATACTTAATTCTTTACTTTTTTGTGGGACCACATAGGTAATATGACTTGGGTCCTCAAATGGACAGTAGAAGAGAATTGTTAGGGATTCCCGGGAGGACTTTTCTATTCACCCAGAGCTGAAATGTCCCCACAATTCCTCTCTGCAGTGCAGATTTGCTGTTGACATAGTTTATTTTTCATTATTTGCTTTTTTGTTTTTGTTCCTGCTGTTTATCCACCAAACATGTCACCTTTGCAAGAAATCAGATATGATCTCCCAAATTTGTAAACTCAAAATTTTGTCTTCTATCTCTGAGCAGGGCTTTCTCCTTCAAACCTAACGCTCTAGACCAATGCCTCTGAAATTTCCTGAGGTGAATGACCAGAGTTTTTTGTTTTTGTTTTAAATTTCCAATCTTCAGCAGACCAAATATTGCATAAAATATTGAAGCCATGTGAAATTACACGTTTTGAAATACATAATCTTTCACAGATGCTGTTCAAATCACAAGATATTCTTTACAAATGAAAATTTTATAGTTTCCTTTGCTTCAATATTGCCAAAAATGGAAGTCCGATGTTTCCTTCTCTATTCTTGAAAATTATTTTAGATAACTACACTATATTCTGAAGTTAACCTTAGAAATTATTTTTCTTGAAAAGATTGTACTGCTGACATATTAACTTAAATAAACTCACTTCTATGCTATTTTCATAATAAAATAGTAACTCTAAATTGTACTCTTTCTAAAGGTTAGTATTTTCTTTATCAATGCACATGAGAGTGAGTGGTAAAGCCTTTATCGTCAAGGTAATACTTTTTGACATTACAAGTATAAAGTACTTTATATTTACACATAAACACAGAAACAGATCTAGAAATTCAATTGTGCTGAAAAATTATATTAACTACTTAAGTTAACTGTCCAGCAATAGCCTGAAATTTCACTTGTAGTATTTTCTTATGTGCTATTTACTATCCAGATTATAATCTACTTACTAATCAAATGTAAGGGGAAAAGTATAACATAGACATATAAGATTTGAAGAAAACCAGACAGGATGAACCCAACATTATAAATTACATATACTCAACAACTGTTACATTCAAAGTATGATCCTACTATTACATATAAGACTTTACTATTTTGGGCATATGGTTATAAAACACAATTCCAGACAAGGAATAATTTCCTTCTGACATTGTGATTCATTGAAGAAATTAAAGAGTTATAATGTCATGACTGCTGACAAAAGTGCAAAAATTTGATAGAAAAATTAACCTGTGAAACATGTTATCTGACAGTACTCAACCAGTACTATGAAAGGTTAAAGACTTTTAAGGTCATTTCCAATAGTGGAAGAAAACAAAACTAGCGGGACCCCTGAGCTATAGCTTTTAAATATATGATGTAAAAATAAATCTCTGATTTGAAAGAATGATTTGATAACCCATTTCCATCCTGTGAAGAACATATTACCTTCTCAAACATTGTCCAATATTTGTGTTTCCATTACAAATTTATGTTCTGGCTATTTTGAAATAAAAGAAGCACCATCTGACATAGCAATGAAAATGAGCAATGTTAACACCTTACCCAAAGGAACTCACCCTGGTTAATGTAGATGGAAATAGTGCAAATTTTTTCTGCCAAATTTTATATTTAACCTAATGTTTTTTAAATCATTTGTAAGAATTATATAATAATTATCTGCTAATATTGTTCCTCCACCACCATCCTTCATAAATGCTATCAATTACAAATTTGTCACTGGACTAGAGCAATAAATACATCTACCAAAACACATATGTTTTCATTTTTGTTACACTCCCAAGACCATTATAAAAGATTTTAATGTATTAATAAACAAAGTTTTAATAAATAAAGCAGAATGAAAATTTGTTGCTGCCTAAAAACTCAGAATTGATTTAATTACTAAATGAACATGATATTTTAAGTATACAATTCTGTATTGATAATATCTATTAAAATAAAATATATAGGTAATAATCATGCAGACTTCTGTCCAGTAGGAAATGAAAAACAGCATTATAATATTTCCAACATTACTAATACTCTGTAGAAATCTTGGAATAATTAATGAAGGTAGCCCATCTCCTTTTCCCCATTTTTGTAACTGTAAGAAGTTCCTTTCAAAAAAAGTTGTTTGCTTATTCATTCACATAAACTTCTAACAGTATATATTCAGTAAAATAGGTTTAGTTTATATAAAAATATTCTCTCATAAAATTTCATTTTAACATTGATACACAACTGTGTTTTCTTTCTAGGTGTATTTATGAAAGAAGCATTCTTCAGTAATACATTATGTTATGAATTATGTGAGAACCATACTGGGTAAAATATGTTATTATACCAAAGACTATATTAAAGCAATAATTGAAAATGTTATATTCAAGAATTATTAGATACAATAGCAAAGAACCTCCTATTCAATTATTTTATACTAAAATTTTTGTGTGTATGTTAATCCAGTGTAGAATCTATATGTTGCTATATAGTTGCTAGAGGCATTTAATAAAAATAGAAAATCATTAAAGTTGATTTATCACTACTGAATAGCTTTGGATTTGTATTTAAATAGAGTAATTATTTACTGTTCACTTACTATGTATTCAGCAGTTTAAATTCTATACTTGTTCTAATATAATTTGTTTCACCTCTTCTACCTATCCAAACACAAATAAATGTCTTCTCACTGGAAAAATATCATCCGCCCACCAAGAGATAGAATATGGTAAAACAGTATCTTTTCCAAATATGAATTAAGTACTTCATTTAACTAACATGCATGAATTTTTCTCTGTATAATGCATTGCATTTATTTCATTGCACTCATAATTTCAATATCGAAAAACATCCTCTTTTTAAGAAAGAGAAATAATGATAAATACCAGTAAAAGAAAAAAATTGCATGAAAAGAATTATGCATGTCTTCATAGATATTTTGGCTTTTCAAAGTAGTAAAATCTCTTCCATGCTACTGAAATATCTTGTTTCCTCTTACTATTTTCCAATGTCACCATATATTATGGATCTAAGGGTGACATCAGAAAAATGAAACTCAAGACATTTGGGCACACTGCGCCTAAGCAGGCACTAGCAATGCAGCGACCTGACCTTTGAGAGAGACAATTCATGTGCACAGTTCTCATGCTTGTCTGCCTTCCATACACTTGGCAAGATGATGACTGCTCCCAGCTATGTTGATATACTTCTAACCACCTGACTGGCTGTAGATAGGAGGCAAATGATCTGCCTGTTAAGAGGTGATCTTCATTGTGGATGTCTCATTTAATCAGAGGAGGATATAAACATAAGCAGCATGCTACTTTATCTAGTCCCACTACTACCTGCACTGCTTTCCCTAGCTGTATTTAAAAGGTCACTGCAAATACTGTTGTGAAATAGCCCAGAGAATGAGTCCCTTCAACAGATTACCTTTGGCAATGGACAATAGGAAACCCTTTCTGAGAAATATATTGCATGTCTTCATAGATAATCCAACTATAATGTTGGTTTAACTTCCCTAAGGAAAAGGAATACTTTCCACTACATACTAGATTAACCTGTGTGAAATTGCCAATATCAAACATTTTTGATCCATAAGAATGCTGATTTCTTATGGTCCAACCTAATACATCCTGTAATCTAATAAAAAATTAGGAAAAATTGTTATCTCCATTTTTCTTTCAGACATACATCATACATATTATTGAAAACAGAAATATCTCTCTTATAGCTACATCTCTGCCTGAAATTCCAGAAACATTTAAAAACTGACCAGTGTGGCAGAACTCCTATAGTATTTTCTATCAATACCGGTGGTTTTCCAAGGTGTGATGTGCATCCTACTTGGTAGGCAAGGTGAAATTTGTGGTACACTGACAAACATGAGAACTAGTAGAAAAAAGGTAGCTAGCACTTCAAACTAGCATGCTTTAATAGATAATATTGCTTAAAACAGTTAAATTTACTAAATTTTAAAAAGTGAAAAAAATCATTAAGTAAATAAAAATACAGGTGGTACTCATATGGATGACAAAAGTGTGAAAAGCATTGGTCTACACAACTATAACTTTCCATGTATTACCATGTACTGTATTTCTTTCATTGCCAAGTTTCTCCAAGGAAGATAAAAATAGCTTATATTTGAGTGGAAAATATGAAATCATCATTTTTGTTAGTGAAAAACAGAAATATTGGCCACTTCATATGGTTTAATCATAGTGTCTCTCTGCAACCAAAAGCATTCGATGTCTAAAAGGTAGTAGTAAAAATTAACTTTTGATTAAATGAATTGATTTAACATAAAAATTTCAAGTTTTTCATATCTCAGTATGAATACAAAATATATTAAGTTTAAGAAAACTTTCTTATAAACAAATGCCACTGGAACATAAGGATAGAAGCCAAGAAGTTAACTCATGTGTAAATATTGGAGATACATGGATTATTTTTACACAATACTTTTCCCTAAGAGCAACACAGAAATAAATGACTATCCCTCCTAGGAACTCACACCTTTGTTGAACTGTGTCCAAACTGAATCAAGGTCAAGGATACACTTATTCTTCCATTTCCTCTAATGCTATGGAGTCTAATGAATTAAGAAAAAAAATCAAAAAGCCTTTATATCCTTCCCTCCAGAATAACTTATAATTAGAAACAAATGATAGAAATCCAACAAGAAAATTAAGAAGATGGAATCAAGTATATTTCCCCACCCCCCAAAAAAGTTACTCACTTTAGGCAATGAGCATAAAAGTAATGTAATGATATGAAAAACTTACAGATCCCAAATATTCCAACCCTTAGTAGATCTCTCATTAATTACTTATAAAAAGAATAGAAACACTATGCATTAACAATCTCTTCAACAAGCAATTAGAAATCTCTAACTCTTTAGACATGACTTGCCATATCATGACTAGGAACAGTAATGGGGCAGAAGGACCACTGAAGGACCAAAGTCAGCAAGACGTAAATGGCCTTGAACACACTTTTCAACATCACATGGTCTCCACTCTTGTTTACTCCACTCAATCTATCACACCTTTCTAGCATAGAATTTCTTGTTATGATTCCAGGGACATGAAGAACATAGAAAAGGCACCATTATTTAGAAATGTATGTAGGCCAACAATATAAATATACTCTGTAAATAGATGCAAATGTTCTTTTGAATTCTGTCCACACAAATGATGGTATAGTTTAGAAAAACATTACAAGTCTGAATTTAATTGCAAGGGACGAATACTTGCATTTTTATGCCTTTGAGAATACTCCACTTCAAACTGAACATCTGAATTCATTAGCCAGTGCTAGCGCAGTAAAATTCAAAAAGCCTAAAATAATTAGGGTTTCCAGGTAAAAAACAGAATTCCCAGTTAAATGTGAGTTTAGTAAGTAGCTAATCATTTTTTTGTATGAGTAAGTCCCAAATACTGCATGGAAGGACTTAGACAATATATTATTCATAGTTTATCTGAAATTCAAATGTAATAGGGGATCTGTTTATTTCCTAAATTTGCTAACCGGAAAAAGAATGCATGTAGGAAAGGAAAACAGAACAAAACAAAGTATTTTTATTGAACAATCCAAAGAACAAAAGAGCATCCCTGAGCTTGTGGACTAGGCCAAAGAGTAAGAAGTTTTGGTTGCTCCCAAAGCTAATGAGGTCTCCAAAGCTTCCTCCAATCGTTCTCCACCGACTTCACCAGATCTAGAAGTTGTTGGTGATCTCAGGTCTTCCCATATGTTTTTTTGGTATGGGCTCTAGAGTTCACTGGTTCTTTCTCTTTCTAGTGGTAGGAAAGCACCACTAGTTTGCTTTCATCACTTAGATTTAAAATTATGTACATATTTTTGTATTTACATGAAGCCAAGAAGACCAACTAAAAAATACTACAGCCAAACAAAGTCATTAATTGTAAGGTTAGAAGATAATGTACTTTTGCTAATTACTCACAGTTTGGTGCCCATTTTTTCACGGCAGCCAACAAATGCATGCTTTTAATTTCCATAATAACAATAATGGCATACATCATTAACCCTATTTTACTCTTTAATTTTTTATAATACCAATAACAAAGATCATTAACCTCTGTTCTGTTTAATATCTAATCAGCCATTTTAGTTAAATAAATATCATAGAAAACATTAAATATCACTTCGCTAAGCTACACTGGCTCTCAGGAGGGGAATTCTTCCTCATGCATTATATTAACATAAGTTTACTCCTTAAGTGTCAAACCATGAATGGTGATGAAGAAATAGATAAAGAATAATGTACAGCCTTAATCAAACTAGTCCAAACTATCTTTTCAAAAGTAATTTAAAATCTTATTTGTATGATTGTATTGTGTTTATGAAGTTATTTTCTGAAGCTATATATAGACTAAAGCTTCCCCGTTACTGGAATACTGTCACACAATTGCAAATGAGGATTGCTAAATAGTGAGACCAAACGTGTTTGAAGAAAATTTCTGAGAATAACTGCTCTCTGAAGCATGGAAGCCTGTGTGGTATTGCTGGTCTTGGTTACAGTTACTTTAAACCAACATTCTTAGTAAGGGTAATATGCATGCTTGCCATAAGCATTTCTATGAGTTTATTACCCGAATCACCATTTCACGCAATCAGTGACACTGAATGAACTAAAATGGTAAACAAGACTCCTACTTAAAATATTTAACAAAGCCTTGTCCCAGATTCCAAGTAAAGAGTCACTGCTCTACACATGGGTCTATTAACTCCTTTACAAAAATAGCACATTATTCAGGTAGTCCTATGCTCCTCATTCTACCTGTCCTATCAGGCTGAGTTTAGGACACTAGTGAAAGGAAGATGGATCAGAACCACAGATAAGGAGAAGGGGGTTGGGATAACAATGTTAAAATTTTATATATATAGATATGTGTGTGTGTGTGTGTGTGTATATATGTGTTTTACATACATTTAAAATTATTGAAAGAGAGGGATACCTCTTAGCAGAGATTTTTAGGGCAAACTAATATTTACCTCTTGATAAACAATAGTACTTGTAAAATATATCTAGCCTCTCCCCAATTTCTGGGCCCAATATTAGAGTGGCATATTTTTTGAAGAACAAAGATATTTCCACACTGATTTAAAAGCTAAGGAAAAAAAAAGTGCTATTCTCTCCCAGCATACATTTCAGCATCTTGCCTAATTTCCTATAATAGGTACATCTCAGAAAGTGAATTAGGTGATTTTTCTATCAAACACGTTACATTATGTATTTCTCACACTTCTAGTTCCATCCATGATGCTTTTATCCAATGTATCTGTCAACAGAAAGAGGACAGAAACCAAGTCAGAAAAGCAAGGGACTTCCACTGGAGCAGGAAAAGAAAGTGTAAATGGGTCTCCCTTATTATCTTTTTTATTATCTCCCTTGCCCCACAGCCTATACATATAAACAGTAATATGGCTTTACCTACCTCCCATTTTCTGACTCAGTGTTAGTTAACTCTCTTTCCAAATATTTTGTTTGGCTTTTGGATGCCACAGGCACAATATAAAAAACACAGACGTCAGAAAACAGAGATTCAAAAATTGTTTGGACAGAAACATGGTCTAAGAAGGGAAGCTGAAAGACCTGCAGTTAGCTGTTCACCAAAAGAATAAGCTAAAAAAAAACCTGGAAATTATTGGACTTATGTTCTTTGCCTAAGTACTTTAGGTCTCTGCTATTGTTTTCCAAAGGAAAAGGAACATGACCTAATAATTAGGGAAGAGACTAACTTCTCTGATTAATTTATGATTCTTTGACAAATTCCCAGAGCCTATTCCACAGCCAGCACCCCCGTCAGTTCCCCTGTTCCACCAGATGTATCAGAGAAGCGACCTAGTGAATAGCCTATGCTATAATATGCACTGGGTAGGACTTAAGTGGAATGCAGGATTCAGGAACACCAGGCTGTGGCAGACCCCAGCACCATTCTGCTCTCTCCTTTTTGGACTCGACTTACTGCTTCCTAATGCCAGTAGATGAATGGCTCTTATTCTTCCTGACCCTGAGGTCTCCAGTGGAAATTATATCCCATATTATAATACTTCTATCCCTACTGCCCTATATTTATCTGAGAGTTCCTTTACTTTATGGACATTTTCTAAGACTGGTGGTAGAATGCTTTCAGCAGTGCTTGATAAAGTACTCAATAATTGCAGGTACCTTATCTTAACTAGCTATGGACCTGGATAACTACAAAACTGAGTCATGATGGCAAAAAAATCTTTCAATTTTCTGTGCAATGATTTTGGAAAAAGAGAAAGCCTTTCTGCATTTTCCTATGCCGTATTTCCTAAAAATCCTAGTTCCCTAGCTCCCAGTGCAAAACAGTGTTGATTTAAGACACTAAATGAGCTATACTGTCATATAAGATTTGTGGACATTTCACACTGTCTTTCAAATAATTTATAACTAGTACACAGTTCAAGGAAAAAAATGATTAAAATTTAGATTCATCGTAAATTAAAAAGAGATTGCATTGGTTATAGCATATTAGGCTATCAGAACACAGTAACTATTTGTATTTTAAAATATGAAGCATCAATGTCAAGCAATATCTTTACATAACTCTTGGGTTTGATAGGATAGGCTTTGGTCTAAGAAGGAATACATTGTAAGTAAAACAAAACTCACTACATGGATGTATATTTATATACATTTAAATGTTATATATATCACAAGAAGTGTTTTGAATGGACAAAGTTATAAATATGTTCTTGCTTCTTATTCTGGTATTCTTAATGGTGAGTTCTATGAATGTCTAGCAATAATTAAAATGCACAATTTTAACATGTGTATTACCAGCCCTGTTCCTGATATCTACCTTTTTGATTTAAAAAAAATTAAAATCAGTTATCATCTCAAACAAAATGTTATGTACTGTAGTAAAAATTACAATGTGAGAACTAACAAACTTATCCAAAACTTCTAGGCCCCCTTAAATCTTCCATCATTAGTCAAGACTCAACCCAGAAATCATGTCTTCAAACTTTTTCAGGAACCTGCTCCAAAACCACTATTTTTCTTGAAGAATAATCTAAATTCTTCCTTAGAGAAGGTTAATACTCTCCTTAATAAAGATTTTTTAAACAAACACAAATAGACTTTTACTTTAAAAACCATGTAATATTTCTGTTTTTAGAGATTTAAAAAATGGTCAAATATTAATAAAATTTCATATAGTTCAATATGTTATTCTAGACAGGTTTAATTTCCTTACAAAAGTCATTTGTTAGACAAATACACTGAAAGTCAAATTTTCCTGGATTCCTTCATTAAATTTAAAATAGGATACACTAGTCCTTCAATTATAGATGAAAAGACAAAGATTTGGTGTTAGGCTATGTTCTGACTTCGGAAACTGTATATTCCATACTATAAAATTTTCTGAGACAATATTTGATACCTAAACTTAACATGTTACTGAACATATTCTCCTGGAAGCAGTTATAAGAATCTCCAGAGATTTGCAAAACTATAAAAACAATACCACTATTCTAATTTTTTTTTTTTTTTTTTTTTTTGCTTTTAGAAAACATCACTATTTATTTTGGAAATACATAGTTATTTGCTTGGAAAATATGTTTCTTATGCTAAGTGCAATGGGTTTGCTATTATTTTTTAATGAATTAATAAATATTTTTTAACTTCTCAGTTTTAATATCTAATATAGTACATATCAATAGATATAACCAACACAAGTCAAAGCTCTGTGGAGTTTTCAATAATTTTTAGGAGTATAAAATGTCTCTAGGACCAAAAAGTTTGAGAAGCACTGGATTAATTAAAGAGATAAATCAGAAAAAGAGAAGGGAAACCACAGACATAAGACATTTTATAAATCATACTATTTATTTGGTCCTAAGGGAGCCTAGCCTAGACCTGCTTCTATAAGGGAGTATCTGACTGGCAGAGTATCTGAGGACCTCATCTCATTACTCACGTGGGGTGGGGTTAGAAGGGGAGTCTGGGGTGAGTACAGAGATTTCCACAGGCATATTTCTAAGCCTGATCCCACGTAATTTTTTACTGCTCACAGGTGCTATAGAGAAACCTCTGGGCAAGAACAATCCTATACATTAATACAGCACAGCAACAGGTATTCTCTTGCATGACTCATTGATTTCAGATATAATTTCAAGGGTCATCAGGTTCTTTTGCCTTATCATAACAATCTTGAGAGATTAAGAAAAACAGAGGTGTTTTACTCTCAGTTTACAGAGGGGGAAACAAAGACAGGAGGTTTCAGGGTTTTACCCGAAGGCACAGAGATTGTGTTGGGACAGGTTGTGGAATTTAAGGCTCTAGCTTCTAAGCACGGTACTTTATCCCCTAGTTCTGTGCCTTTAAAACTGCTTTTTAGCACTAGATGAAATTTGTATGTGAAATCTTACTCAGAAGCCCCACTACGGAGGCAAAAAAGAGAACTGCTAATGATGAAGAGGAAGCTGGCATCTAGGTTCCACCCATTTTGCTTCCGGGTGACTGGTTCTTCTCTTTGCTTTCCTTAGCCCCTGTCCTCCGCACCTCTCGGGACCCCAGTCTGCCCAAGACCTTCCCCTGTTTATTTTCCCCCTTCATGCCAAGATCCTGCCTCCATTACTCTGCCTTCCTAGGCATCTATTTAAATATGTTTACTTTTCTTCAAGTATTCATGTTTTCCTGTAAGATGTGTTCCAGTATATTTTGTGCATATGTTGTTTAAATTACACAAATGGTATTAAGCTATAAATCTCATTCTGCTTTCTTGCTTTTGTCCTAGTGTCCTAGCACACTGCTCTTAAAAATGTACCCAGAGATTTATTTCTAATCAATCTGGCTCCTTTTTATGCACATATGTTTCTATAACATATATTAATACGCCATTTTTACAAATCCACCTCTTCTACTGATGAATCCAACACTCCACAAAAAACACCCGAAGATTTTTTTAACATATCACCTTGGATTCAAGGCGGGAGAGTTTCTCTGGGATAGTCACTGTGTGGTTGGGTATACACAGATGTAATCTTACCAGGTGCTGTCAAACTGCCCTTCAGAACAGCCCTCCCACCACAGATCATGAGAGTTCCTCACTACTCGCTAAAATACGCTACTTCCCTTTTCTAATATTCCATATGTGTTTAGTGTTCGGTGCCATCTCATTATTGTTCTAATTAACATTTCTCTGGTAACTATTGATACTGAGCATTTCTTTAAACATCTGTTAGATACTGGATTTTCTTGTCTCTGAAGTTGTGTACAACTTCTGTGTATTTTCCTCCTGGATTTCATGTCATTTTCTTGGGGATTTCCAGTTCTCTTCTCTGTTGTCCAGAGGAATTCCTTGTAAGTTTAGATGTTTCAAATATGTTGGCCCAGCATGTAACTCTTTTTTGTTTCTTTTCTTGATTTATTGTATCCTTCATTCACTAGGAATCTCATTTTGATGTTGTCACATTTCCCCCTCCCTCATTTTTTTTTTCTTTTTTAACTTTTGGCTTCTTTTTTTTTGAAGCTTGCATGAGAATTATTTTTATTAATCCCTATATCCCAAAGATATCCTCCTACATTTTATTCTTTGTTTTATGGTTTAATCATTCACATTTAGATCTCTAATTTATTTGGCATGCACCTACATATGTAGTATAAATAAGGTAGGAATCCAGCTTTGACTTTCTACATTTAATGAGTCAATTTCCTGAACACCAGCTGTCTATCCTTTCTTCGTGGTTCTTCATTTATCATATATCATATATTTTAATCCAGTCAGTGTTTTCTACATTTAATAAGTGAGTTTTATCCCCTTACTGTTACAGTAGAACACTTCTTCCCTGTTAGTTGATATTTTTAATAATTATTTTTGTTTTTTCTTATTTTCTTTCTCCTATTTGTTAGTACAAAAGTTCTTCTAGTCTTAAAACCATGCATTCACTTTCTAGTCTTCTGAACATTGTTCTTTCATATTATTTTTATCTTTGTCTAGCAATTTCTTAAGTGTATGTATAGCCTTACCTCTCTCCCTCAAAGTAAGGAACTGCCTTGTTCTCCTTCATCCTCACCCCAAATTGGCATGTCTGGATTTTTAAGTCTGTATTGTTAGAATATTTTTGTTTGCTTTATTTTTCATGCTTTATTAATTTAAAGATAAAACTAGCACTTAGGAACACTCTGACTTTCCACTTATCTTGTTGCCACCTCCTGTATTTTTTTTTATTACAGAACTACCTTTAGTACATTCACAAAGAACATCTTTGTGTGATATACTTTCTGATTCCTAAGATGCACAAGAATATATTTATTAGACCTTTATATTTAAATGCATTTAACTGGATTTCTTAATCCAATTTTTTAATTACTTTACTTCAACATTTTAAATAAGGGCTCCTTTGCCTTTGTGTCCTTTTTTTTAGCTTTATCTACTACCTGCCACCAAAGGCCTAACCGACCTATAGAAACAGAGGAGGAAACAAAGGATGGGGAAGGGTGGGGCAGGGTGGGGGGGGCCCAGAGAGTGCGGTGAGCACCAACTTCAGAGTCACACACACACACAGATCTGAGTTGAACATGATAGAGCATCACCAGAAGAGATTTTTAAAAACCCATAAACTAGGGCAGCAACTTTGGTTTGTTAACTGTGGGGAAAAAATATATACCTGCGTTTTAATATATAATCTGTGAATATCCTCACTATGTTCATGAGTTGTATCCAAGAATCCACTTGAATTTCAGAAGCTGACAGCCAGATCCAGGGTTTTCACATGACTTATTATACCTAGGGATTTTGGAACAAAAAGTTTAAAATATATATATGTAAAAATTAAGGAAGGTTCATTATTTAATCAATAAATATATATTTTGATGCTTTGTTATACAGTACATATTGATACCAGATTTTTATTTATTGCATTTACACTTGCATTTTATTCAGTGTTGCCTGATAGTACTGTAAGTCCTACCTCTTGTTTGTTTGCATTCACCTGTTACATCTTTGCTTATCCTTTTCCTTTCAACCTTTCTCAGTCACTCTGATGTAGATGTATCTTTTGTGTATCTACACGTCAAGAAACATGTTGGAATCCGTGAATAAAGTGATGAACACACTAGACACATGCCTCCACTGGAGCCTACATTCTCCAGAAACAACAGAGTGAAGGCAGCTGCCACTCCACACTCAGAAATTAGCACAGTACCTGGCATATATAAGGTAGGAATAAATGGATATTGATGGAATGAACTTATTTTTTAAAAATAAAGGACTAAGGAATTGAAACTTATGTTCACACAAAAAGCTGTACATGGATGTTTACAGCAGGTGTATTCATAATTGCCAAAACTTGGAGCAATCAGGATGTCCCTCAAGGGGTGAAGAATAAACTGTGATACACACAATGGAATATTCAGACAATGGAATATTATTTGGTGCTAAAAAGAAATGAGCTATCAAGATATGAAAAGACATGGAAGAAACTGGAATGCATATTACTAAGTTAAAGAAGTCAGTCTGATAAGGCTACACACTGCATGATTCCAACTATATGACATCCTGGAAAAGGCAAAACTATGAAGACAGTAAAAAGATCAGTGGTTGCAGTGTGGTGGGGTGAGAGGTTAGGGTGGTAGGGATGAACAGAGCTCAGAAGAGTTTTAGGACAGTTAACCTGCTCTGTATGATACTATAATGGTGGATACATATCATTATACATTTTTCAAGCCCATAGAAGGTACATCAAGAGTGAACCTAAATGTAAACTATGGACTTTGGGCAATAATGATGTGTCAATGTAGGTTCATTGATTGTAACAAGTGTACCACTCTGGTGCTAGATACTAACAGTGAGGAGACTATGCCTGTGTGGGGACAGGGAGGACCTAAGAAATCTCTGTACCTTCTCCTCAATTTTGATGTGAATCTAAAACTGCTCTAAAAAAGTAAAGTCTTAATTTTTAACAAATTACTTAATCAAAACCCTGCTAAATTATTTGAAAGAGAATTATACAGAGTTAAAAGGAGACCTACTCTAGGGATCAGAAAGCTCCTGGATAAGTGACTTGCTAGTTTTAATGCCAGACATTAAAGCAAGGGGAGAATATTCCAGGAAGAATTTTTTTTCTATTTTCATTTAGCTATATTTTCTAGTCATATAGAGAATAACATTTATAAAGCAAATACATATATATATATATATAAGTGGAACAAGTGCTATAAATAAAAAATTCTGGTTACTCTGAGGACCTATAACAAATGCAGTAAGGCAAGGGTAGGCAATCAAGAAAAGGTCCCCCCAAAAGTGCCATTTGTGGATTGTTGATATAAACATGAAATGAATAAACAGAGCTCTAGATTTTTTCATCATCCCTAAAATGAGATTTCCATTTTCAGAGTTGCCATGAAAATTAGAGAATAGTTAAATTAAGCTGCTTTAAATACAGTTTTAAAGAAGGCAGTAAATAATTACATAAAAAATAAGTAACGTTCCTGGTACAATGCCTACCACACATTAGGCATTCAATAAAGATTGATATTATTAAGTAGATAAGTTAAAGTACAGATTCTTCTATAAAATGTGGTAATACTTATCTTACAAGATTCTTTTGAGGATTAAACTTAACTAGAAAATGTGTATAAAATGTATTATTACTGTGTTTGGACTTCAGTAGGTATCAAAAATATGCTTCATAGATAAAAATACATAAACAAATATTAGGTAGGTATAGGTATATAGATAGTCACAGATATTGGTAGCATAAATAAATTTGCTGTGATGGAGAAATGAGTCAACATGTATGTGGGAATGTAAAGGCATCTCTGGCAAAGTTTCCAGAAGAAACAAGGAGCCATTAAAAAGAGAAGTAATAGAATGAACAAGTAAAGAGGACCTACAGTGCTCACAGCAAGGACTTCCAGAGGACAGGACACTGCCACTCTAATAGCCACAGAGCTTTTTACCACAAAAAAATTAAAAACCAAGAGATTTAATAAGTCTATATTGAAGCCAGGATATTAACAGATACAAAGTAAAATTCAGATACCTATAATGTTACCCTTGGGCTGAGAAAGACCTCAAGTTCATGAAGACAGCAAAGTTCACGAAGGCTGCCCAGTTTGTATAGAAACTGAAGTCTCTGTGTCTCCAATCACAATTCATGAAAGCAGCTCTGGGTGACATGTATTAGACATTTTACACTGGAAAAATAAGGCAAAATCTCCATACTGTCTAAGGTTGGTCATTAGTATCAAAATGAATAGAGGGTTTTAACAGCTCAAAATTATGACTTTGAAAGTTAACAGTAAAGTATAAGATATATCAAAGAGGAGAAAAACAAAGAAATAATTAAGCTGCTGGCCTGAATGCCTTCTTAGTATTTATGAGGATAAAGAGAGTAGAGAAAAAACAGGAAGGATAATTTGTTACTGAAGTTCCTAGATAGATTTATAGGTGGTTTGGTGAAAGGGTGAGCTAGAAAAAAAAAAGGAAAAAACAGTATATCTCAATAGAGGAGGTGGTGAACACCTTAGCTAAATGTTCCTGAAATCATTTCTTATTGAAAAGGTAAATCAGATGGGCCTACTGAAGTAAGCAATAAATACTCTCAAATACACAAACATCATGGAATTATGAATAAAAATCTGCGTAGGAGTGTCTATTTTTATTGCAATGTCTCTATGGGAGAATGCCAGAGATAAAGTGAAATTGGTTGGACATCATAAGCCTCTTAAAATGATCGCTTAGGGTTTGCTGCACACATACACTGTGGAAATAAAATGCTTCTTGGATTTTATTGGTTCAATCTATCCAGGATCATAAGTATGTAATCAGGTATGTTTCAGGATATTACATTTTAAAATAGCATTCTTATTTTATTTGCCTAATCTCTTACAGCCCTCTAAATCAGTTATTTGTGCACTTGACTTGGGCCATATATAAGCTCATGTTTTCTTCCTAGATTCTGTAAACAGTAGAACAAAGGAAATAATTTGGCACCATTGACGAAGTATTAACTAAACATTTCAAAAGTAAAGGGTTTTATTCAATGCCATACAGATTATTCAACACAGTTCTTCCCTGGAGGGAGCATATATTCTAAAAACAAGAGCATATCCAAAATCAAAATAAGTTCTGTAAGAATAGACTGCTAAGGCAATTATCAAGATAATTCAGGCATAAATCCCACTTTCACCCAAGCCTCCTCATTATGCTCAGATGTAAAAAAATCCTTAACCTAAATCAGGTGCAACATCATCTCAGTCCTCCATTGTACCCCACACACCAGAAAACTGGTAAGAAGTGGATTATAAAAGTAAATAAAAGTACATGTGCATATTTGGTATCTGATCATGTAATGAGAGCTGCTTAAACTTGATGACAGAGTCCAGTCAAAGAGAAAAAATTATAATCAACCCCCAGTGTTTGTTTATGTTGCATTTTATGACAGTACTATTTACATTTTCCTGGTGCAAAAAATTCCACATACTGAGCAAGCATTTTGAGGGTTCCTACTCCATTCTAGAGACTGAGATCTAGACATTAGATATGCTGAAAATAGAAAGGTATAATTCTGTTTCTACCTTTGGCAAATATTATCAGTTAGGAATTGTATTTAGCTACCAATAACAGAGGTATACCTAAAGTGACTTGAGTAACCCAGGGATGATACGGTGGCTTCTGAAGTCATCAGGGACTTGGACTTCTTTGATCTTTCCCCTTCACTGTCCTTAAACATCAAGATCACAATTTGGCTGCTGGAGCTCTAGCAAGAAGATACTGGCAGCAAGACCAACCCTTCCCAACTTAAAGAGCTCTCCCCATTACAACTACAACTTAACATGTCGTTGGGGATAACTTAGAAACATAGCCACACTTAGCTGTGAGGAAATCTGAGAATCTTTGTCTTAAAAGAGGATGAATACTGAGTAGGCAATGAAAAGACTCTGCCATAACTAACATAATTAACAATACAACATGATGCGCATCTTAGTGCTGGCTTTTCAAGGTACGTTTTGACTGGTTGACTGAGTACTGAATCCTAAGTAGAATAATTAACATATATCTGAAATAATCAGGGAGGCAGTTTATTTGGGGGATGGAAAGAATATTGGTGTGGTTGAAGAGCAGGGTGCTTGGGGAAAGTGGTAGGTGTGGCTAAGGCTGGGGGTCCTTTCACAGACAGTATAGGATAGAGGTTAAAACTCAGACTCTGGTGTCAAACTGCCTGGATGACCTTGAGAAAGTTAGCAACTTTGTGTTTCATATGTAAAATGGAGACAATAACTGTACCTTTGGGTTGTTATGGTTAAACTGAACTAAAACAGGAGAAACCCTTAGAAAACATAATATAATAACTGTTCAGTAAATAGTATCTATTGCTAGTAGACGGTGAATGATCTTGCATGTCTTTGCTTAAGGAACAACAATCCCATTACCAGGGATTTTGATCCACCAAGAGGCCTGGCATGATCAATTTGTTTCTTAGGAATATAACATTGTCTGGTGTGGTAAGATTTAAACGATTGTTAAGAAGATTAAGAGGACATTTCAACTGAGAAGTTGTTCTGAACTAAGTCAAGGAGACTGGCTACATTTTGGACTCTTGATAACATTGCTAAATTGCTTGTTGAAATACTAGCATTTCAACTATAACCAAGATGAGACACCTCACAAAAATTTAAGTATATTCATCATTTTCTTCACATTTGTGGCAGTTTATTAGGTGAAATTATGTATTTTATTAGTTAACTTGAAATTCTTTTTTAATATTGAGTAGTTTTCATATGTTTATTACGTAACATTTCCTATGTGTTTATATCCTTTTCCACTTATATATTGAAAACAATGCTTTTCTTACATTTTCTATTAGCTCTACATGTATACACGTTTTTAACTTTTGCATACCCTATTAGTTTCCAAAATTAAAGGCTGTATAAAGGAAGGGTCAAAGGAGGATCTCTCCGGGTATACTGAAATACCAAAAATGAGGTAAGAGATGGGAGACATTCTGCAGGGAACCAGTGTTGTGGAAAACGCTGTGTAAACTCTCCTCCCAAAAGTCATGACATTTCTAGTAAATTCTACTGAGTTCAAAGATATTCTTATGGAGACAATATGAACTGTTCACTGAGTTCTGCTTTGAGGTCAGTGGGGAATAAAATCAGAATTTCTCAAAGGGAAAACTAACCGTAGGTAACTCATGGTTAAGATTATGCTCATGCATTATATATAATTGATGTCATTATGATTTGAAATATTTTTCCATTATGGTATCTAAGAGGTTGTTTCTGGCATATAGGGAAACAATTTTACTTAGTTGTAATGGATTCTTAGAAATCTTGAGTTCTTCAGTTGGTTGTCCTGAGTGCTAATGATGCCATTAGAGATCATAATTCTTGATCACACTAAATCAATGACAGGGGTGTTGTTTACATATAGGAGGACCAAAGAAAGAATAGTACTTTATCAAGAAATTCCTAAAATATTATACCAGGCTTTTAATACTTTTTTCTTCTTGAAATAATAATGTTTATTTAGAGTTAAAATGAGGCCTCTGAGAGCTGTAATTACTACTCTAAATGGTCACATGCCTTCGTAACATTTACCCACAAATTTTATTGCTCACACATACTACTCACACATATAAAAAATATATGCCAGATTGAAAATCTTGCTGGATTAGGCTAAAATAAAATACCAATAACAGGAAATAAAGGAAAAACTATTTCCTTACTCACAATATTTCTGATACCAAATGTATAAAAATTTTTCCCTTTTTTATTAAACAATTCTGACACTACACAGAGTTAGCACAGACCCTACAGGTTGAGGGCTCAGTCCACAAGGCTGCCCTCACTTGAGATGACAATCACAAATCCCAGGTTATCACAGGTACTTCCGACTGACAGCTCTAAATTGCGATTGCCCTGACCCCACCTGGGTTTGATAATTTGCTAGGGTGGCTCAGAGAACTCAGGAAAACACTTTACTCACTATTACTCATTTATTATAAAGAATTCAGGGACAGACAAATGGAAGAGATTCATAGGGCAAGGTATGAGGAAAGGGGCACAGACCGTCCATGCCCTCTCAGGGTGCACCACTCTCCTGGTACCCAAAGTCTTCACCAACCCTAAAGCTCCCTGAACCCCTTCAGTTCATATTTTTTACAGAAGCTTCATTACACAGGCATGATTGATTAATTCACCGTCTATTGGTAATTTACTCCACCTCCAGCTCCCTTCCCCCTATGGAGATGGGGAGTCAGGGGCTAGGAGTCCCAACCCTGTCATCACATAGTTGGTTCCCCTAGCAACCACCCCTGCCAATCCTTAGGGGGTTTCCAAAAGTCACGGGCTTAAATATTTATTTGAATTTCTCCATTTTCCTAGCAGGAAAATACTGCATGATGTTAATGTAAATATAAAATTGTATTTATTCATATTGTTATCGAAATGTCTTAAAAACAGCTTACTGCTTTTTATCCAGAGTTCATGAACCTTAGATACAACTTCTGGGACATTCTTATTCTAGTGTCTTTTTTCTTTTAAATACAGAACTACAAGAAATGTGAATTAATAAAGTAAACAAAGATTAATCAAGTAAAAAAGGATACCTCAATAATCCCACTACTATTTTGTTTCCCTGTCCCCTTACTTTTGTTATATCCTGGATTCAGATGTAGAAAGTCAATGCCCTCTGGCAGCCATGTTAGAATGTTGGTGGGGATATTTGTATGTGCAATGTGGTGGGAAATTGTTTTCATACACTGTCACTGCATCGAACTGAACGTGACTGAGCATTCAAGTCAGATTTTGTGGAAAAAGACCACAGTGTAATTTGAAAATGAACACTAGTCTTACAGGTGTTAAATTAACTAAACAAAGAGGCCATTAGACTGAGGTGGCTCTAATACCTTAGCAGGCTGCTGAAGCAAACCACAACCTAATCCTGAAAGGCCTAAAAGTTAAGAAATCAAAACCTAAGTCCAACCAATCACAAATGGCCAACTCAGCTTTTACAAATAAGGCAAATTGCTTAGGTTCCAGACAATCAAGTAATTTCCAATGCTTTGCTTCCACCTCTTCTCTATAAAAGCATTTCCCCTAGCTCCTCCTGTTAGCAGAGCACGCTTAACCACTTTGGTCTGGTGCTGGCCCACTGGAATTGATTTTTGTTTAAGTAAACTTGAAATTTTGAATATGAATCAGTTTATCTTTTAACATCAGGTAAAATTCAAAAGCAACCATTCATTCCTATTAACTACAGCATGAGTTAATATGGTTTTTTCTTGTTTGTTTCTGGAAGAAAGACCACAATCAAATCTTTATTTTTATAACTTTATAAATGTGATCCAAATGTGTCCACTACTAGTTTTTCAAAAAGAAACATTTTATAAATAAGCAAACTACATGTGCTCACTGATGTGTTTATGGATTCCCTAAATGTCTCATTGGGTGTAATTTCAAGCATCCACAGTAATACATTTTTAGTATAAACTGTAGTATGAGGTTAAGCCATTTTAGCATTTGCACATACATGTACTTATGGCTGAAAATGCAAAAAAATTAAATGCTTCACAAATTTGCATATCATCCTTATACAAAGGTCATGCTAATCCATGATTTGGTCCAAAAATTAATAGATATACTGCCTAAGCAAGCCCAATGTGACACTTTTAATAAAGGTGAATTTTGAAATACTTTAAAAAAGACAATGTTGTGTTGTTATTTTGAGTGACTCAATGGTCAGATATTCCTGTCTCTAGAGCACACTTTCAATATTTCTCTTTTCTCCCCATTAACATTCAATTATCTGGGAAACTGACTAAATTTCTGAGGAGTATGTTTTTAACCTTCTACCCCTGATAAGCACTGAATATCAATGGCCTCTAGCTGGTATTACATATGAAGTGACTATACAGACAATTATTCAATCCTTTGATAAAGACCCAGTGTCCTATCCTTATTGGGCAAAATTACTGTCCATGTTTGGCTAGAAGGGAATTCACTTACTCCAAATCCAAAAGGTCCCTAAACTCATTCAGGACATAAAAACAAATTTTAATAGTTCTAAGGGAATGGAATTCTGACTTATGATTAGCTTGTGTTTCAAGTTTTTCTGCCCCTTAGAACTGGTTTAAGATTCAAACCTCTGGACACAATTATGGTTGACCAGTAGGCTTTTTAGTTGACAATGACTGGCTGACTCAGAAATCAGTTCTTAAAGTCTCCAGAAAGCAACATGCTGATATCCCTGAGCTTTCAGCTCTTAGGTTTTTCACATAGTTTTTACAAAAGTAACACCTCAGTTGTACCATAGCTTTGTGTAATGAAATCTTTCAGAGCAGCCCGAAGAATATAACTCTTCCCCACCTGGATTCAGTTGTGGGTTAGAGCACATTTAATTTCAAGTTAATAGATTCTCTGCACATCAGCACTTAAGGGATTAAAGACAAGTCTAGTTTTGTTGCCCTAAATGTACTGTTATTGTTATCAATTCATGCAGCCATTGCAATAAGTTTTCAATAAATCTAAGATTAACTATTATTTTCTCGCCTATAAATAAAATATAATCATCTTAAAAATCAATGAAGAGAAAACCATCATATCCATTAACCTGGCTCAGAATCCCTCCAGGCCATTGCTGTGAAACACGGCTCTGTGGATCTTTCATTTTATTGAGCTATATCTCTTTGTATGGCAACCAGCAGGCAAAAGAAAAAAAAAATCTAAAAATCAAAGACTACAGTTTTTTGTTCTGAAGAACCACTGAGGCAGGGGCTGAATATTCCTTTATGCCTAGGGTTCAGTAGGGTTTTTTTCCCCCCACTTTAATTTGCAATCAGATGCAATAAAAGAAAAAAAAATTAAAAAATATTGCTTCAGGTAGCTAGTGGCTTTATTACCATCTCTATTGCCAGTCTCTACTTTTTATCACTTCCAAATCCTTTGTTTTTAAAGTCACCTGCATAACCCTGCAATGTTATAAACACCTTTAGTTGTCTTCACCAACTGTCACTCCGTACCATCTGCTGCTACAATCTCAAAAGCAGTAATGCATGGGGGTCCAGGCCACTTTCTCTCACGAAACTAAAAAACAAGAGCCAAGTCATTTAGTGCTTTTTTTTTTCTTCCCCTGTCAGCTTTACTACACCCTGGAGTGGACATTTTCCTTGCCTTCAGTTGTGAATGTTCCTCAAAAGACGTGAACTTCACAGTAAGGTAACCATACAAAAACAAGGTTTTATAGACAACCCATTATCAACTAGCAGAAGGGGGTGATTAGTCATCTGCTCCACTTGAAATAGATCCAAAAAATTCAAGCCAGTACTGCAAAGAGAAAAGTGCATTTATCTCAGAATTCCAGAACTAGAACAATCCCGCCTTAATGTGAAGGGCATCTGTAGTAACCTCTTGAAAGGCTGTAAGTAATCTCAAAAGTCAAGCAGTGAGGAGTTGACCAGCTCTCCCACCCACCCAAAATACACATTTTTCCCCCATGCCACACCACTCCACCTTAGATTATCAACCTTTGTGACATCTCTTCAAACTAAACCCAGAAAGGACTACCTTTTGTTTCTGCTTTTGCTGGCTACTAAAAATGGTCAGTTCAATTAAACTAATTTAACCACTTAGTCCAGATGGATTTTCTGAAGTCATAACCTTTTCTTAAAATGAAATGAGTGTTTTTAGCATATTCCCTTCCCTTCTTTTCCTGCTAATGATTACAAATTCACATAAAATTTTTCAATGTGTAAGAGACCTACTTTATCCTCAAGCCAGTTCACAGGCAAGTCCAAGTGTTCCCCCATAAATAAAATATAATCATCTTAAAAATCAATATGAGAGACAAAACTTCCGGGAAGATGGCGGTGTGAGCAGGGCGGCAGAAATCTCCTCCCAACACTATATTTATCTACGAAAACACAGCAAATACATCTATTCCTAAAAGAGAGACAAGAATACACAGGAAAGCGCACAACGTGCAGCTACACCCGAGAGGACTCGGCACCCCAAGGGGCGGGTAAGATACGGAGCCGCGACCCGGCGGGACCCGAGCCCTCCCCCACCCCAGCGCACCGGCGGGAGGAGAGGATTCAGAGCTGGGAGGGAGTGGAAGTGCACCCCGCGAAGTAGCCAGCCCCGGGGATCTGCGCAGGGAGCGCTGACCCACATTGCGCAGTGCAGTGGAGATTGGGGAGACAGAGCGGCAGGATCTGAGTGGGGAACGCGCCAGGGTGCTTGCAGCTGGCTCCCGGGAAGGAAAAAAAAAAGTGCGCGCTTCCTTCATTGGTCTTAAAGAGACAGGAGCCCAGCAGAGGAGCCGGATCGCCCCTGCACACTCAGCCCAGCAGGCTGGGAGTCCTGGGGAGTTTCAGACGCCTTAGCTGGCGACTGAGGAAGCGTAGCCATACTTAACACTTCTCACTGAGATCAACAGCCTCCTATTCGTTCCCACCCCTGCCAGAGCGATAAAGGGCCCTGCGGAGCGGCACAGTCACAGCTGTGGAATAGTGGGGCAATAGCGCCACCTAGAGCATTCCCACAGAATCTATGTCCGGTGGGCATTTTTTTTGTTTTCTTTGTTTTGTTTTTTGCTTTGTTTTTGTTTTTTCTTTTCTTTCTTTTTTTCTTTCTTTCTTTCTTTTTTTTCCTTTTTTCTCTCTTTTTTTTCTTCTCTTTTTAAAGTCTTAAAGAGCCCAGCTGACATACGTGGCAACTATCAGTGACCAATTATACAGCCATGAAAAGACAGAGGAATATGGTTCAGACCAAAATCAACCAGACAACCCCAGAGAGGGAGTCTGAAGGGATGGAAATGCACAGCCTCCCTGAAAAAGAATTCAGAATAAAAGTCATAACCATGCTGATGGACCTACAGAGAAATGTGCAAGAGCTGAGGGAGGAAGTGAGGGAACTGAGGAAAGACAATACAGAAATCAGACAAGCGATCGACGGGCTTAACAGCAGAATGGATGAGATGTAAGAGACTGTTAATGGAATAGAAAACAGAGAACAGGAGTACAGAGCAGCTGAGGCAGAGAGAGATAAAAGGATTTCTAGGAATGAAAGAATATTAAGAGAACTGTGTGACCAATCCAAACAGAACAATATTTGCGTTATAGGAGTACCAGAGTAAGAAGAGAGAGAAAAAGGGATAGAAAGTGTCTTTGAAGAAATAATTGCTGAAAACTTTCCCTCGCTGGGGAAGGAAGTAGTCTTGCACTCCACTGAAGCTCATAGATCTCCCAACACAAGGGACCCAAGGAAGACAACACCAAGACACATAATAATTAAGATGGCAAAGACCAAAGATAAAGACAGGGTATTAAAGGCAGCTAGAGAGAGAAAAAAGATCACCTACAAAGGAAAACCCATCAGACTATCATCAGACTTCTCAACAGAAACCTTACAGGCCAGAAGACAATGGCATGATATATTTAACGTTATGAAACAGAAGGGCCTCGAACCAAGAATATTGTATCCAGCACGATTATCATTTAAATATGATGGAGGGATTAAACAATTTCCAGATAAACGAAAGTTGAGAGAGTTTGCTTCTCATAAACCACCACTACAGGATATCTTAAATGGACTGCTCTAGATGGAAGCACACCTAAGGCTGAAAAGATGTCACCAGAGAAAAAAAAATCATAGCAAAGAAAGCAGACCATCCAAATACTAACTAAAGGCAAAGAATAAAACACCTATTATAGAAAGAATGGAGGAGGAGGAATAAGAAGGGAGAGAAAGAAAGAAACATCAGACTGTGTTTACAATAACTTAACAAGAAAGTTAAGTTAGATTGTTAGATAGTAAAGAAGCAACCCTTGAACCCTTGGTAACCACGAATCTAAAGCCAGCAATGGCAATAAGTACATACCTATCAATAATCACCCTAAATGTAAATGGACTGAATGCACCAATCAAAAGACACAGAGTAACAGAATGGATAAAAAAGCAAGACCCATCTATATGCTGCCTACAAGAAACTCACCTCAAATCCAAAGATATACACAGACTAAAAGTGAAGGGATGGAAAAAGATATTTCATGCAAACAACAAAGAGAAAAAAGCAGGTGTTGCAGTACTTGTATCAGACAAAATAGACTTCAAAACGAAGAAAGTAGCAAGAGATAAAGAAGGACATTACATAATGATAAAGGGGACAGTCCAACAAGAAGATATAACCATTATAAATATATATGCACCCAACACAGGAGCGCCAGCATATGTGAGACAAATACTAACAGAATTAAAGGAGGAAATAGACAGCAATGCATTCATCTTAGGAGACTTCAACACACCACTCACTCCAGAGGACAGATCAACCAGACAGAAAATAAGTAAAGACACAGAGGCACTGAACAACACACTAGAACAGATGGACCCAACAGACATCTACAGAACTCTACACCCAAAAGCAACAGGATACACATTCTTCTCAAGTGCACATGGAACATTTTCCAGAATAGACCACATACTAGGCCACAAAAAGAACCTCAGTAATTTCAAAAATATTGAAATCCTACCAACCAACTTCTCAGATCACCAAGGTATAAAACAGGAAATAAATTTTAGAAAGAAATCAAAAAGGCTCACAAATACATGGAGACTTAACAACACTCTCCTAATTAATCAATGGGTTAACGACCAAATCAAAACAGAAATCAAAGAATATATGGAGACTAATGACAACAACAACACAAAGCCACAACTTCTGTGGGACGCAGCAAAGGCAGTTCTAAGAGGAAAGTATATTGCAATCCAGGCCTATTTAAAGAAGGAAGAACATTCCCAAATGAATACTCTAAAGACACAATTACTGAAATTGGAAAAAGAAGAACAAATGAGGCCCAAAGTCACCAGAAGGAGGGACATAATAAAGATTAGAGAAGAAATAAATAAAATTGAGAAGAATAAAACAATAGAAAAAATCAATAAAACCAAGAGCTGGTTCTTTGAAAAAATAAACAAAATAGATAAACCCCTAGCCAGACTCATTAAGAGAAAAAGAGAATCTACACACATAAACACAATCAGAAATGAGAAAGGAAAAATCACGACGGACCCCACAGAAATACAAAGAATCATAAGAGAATATTATGAGAATCTATATGCTAACAAGCTGGAAAACATAGAAGAAATGGACAACTTCTTAGAAAAATACAACCTTCCAAGACTGACCGAGCAAGAAACAGAAAAACTAAACAGACCAATCACCAGCAACGAAATCGAACTGGTAATCAAAAAACTACCCAAGAACAAAACCCGTGGGCCTGATGGATTGACCTCTGAATTCTACCAGACATACAGAGAAGAAATAACACCCATTCTCCTTAAAGTTTTCCAAAAAATAGAAGAGGAGGGAATACTTCCAAACTCATTCTATGAAGCCAGCATCACTCTAATACCAAAACCGGGCAAAGACCTCACCAAAAAAGAAAATTACAGACCAATATCCCTGATGAACGTAGATGCAAAAATACTCAACAAAATATTAGCAAACCGAATTCAAAAATACATCAAGAGGATCATACACCATGATCAAGTGGGATTCATCCCAGGGATGCAAGGATGGTACAACATTCGAAAATCCATCAACATCATCCACCACATCAACAAAAAGAAGAACAAAAACCACATGATCATCTCCATAGATGCTGAAAAAGCATTTGACAAAATTCAGCATCCATTCCTGATTAAAACTCTCAGCAAAATGGGTATAGACGGCAAGTACCTCAACATCATAAAGGCTATATATGACAAACCCACAGCTAACATCATACTTAATGGTGAGACGCTGAAAGCTTTTCATCTAAGTTCTGGAACAAGACAGGGATGCCCACTCTCTCCACTGTTATTCAACATAGTACTGGAGGTCCTAGCCATGGCAATCAGACAAAACAAAGACATGCAAGGCATCCAGATTGGTAAAGAAGAAGTCAAATTGTCACTATTTGCAGATGACATGATACTGTACATAAAAACCCTAAAGATTCCATTCCAAAACTACTAGAACTAATATCTGAATTCAGCAAAGTTGCAGGATACAAAATTAACACACAGAAATCTGTTGCTTTCCTATACACCAATGATGAACTAACAGAAAGAGAAATCAGAAAAACAATTCCACTCACAATTGCATCAAAAAGAATAAAATACCTAGGAATAAACCTAACGAAGGAAGTGAAAGACCTGTACTCTGAAAACTACAAGACACTCCTAAGAGAAATTAAAGAGGACACTAACAAATGGAAATGCATCCCATGCTCTTGGCTAGGAAGAATCAATATTGTCAAAATGGCTATACTACCTAAAGCAATCTACAGATTCAATGCAATCCCTATCAAACTACCAACAGCTTTCTTCAATGAACTGTAACAAATAATTCTAAAATTCATATGGAACCACAAAAGACCCCGAATAGCCAAACAATCCTGAGAAGGAGGAATAAAACAGGGGGAATTACACTCCCTGACTTCAAGCTCTACTACAAAGCCACAGTAATCAAGACAATTTGGTATTGGCACAAAAACAGACCCACAGACCAGTGGAACAGAATAGAAAATCCAAACATTAACCCAAACATGTACAGTCAATTAATATTTGATAAAAGTGCCTTGGATATACAGTGGGGAGATGACAGCCTGTTCAGCAGCTGGTGCTGGAAAAACTGGACAGCTACATGTAAGAGAATGAAACTGGACTACTGTCTAGCCCCATACACAAAGGTAAACTCAAGGTGGATCAAAGACTTGAATGTAAGTCATGAAACCATAAAACTCTTAGAAAAAAACATAGGCAAAAATCTCTTGGACATAAACATTAGCAACTTGTTCATGAACATATCTCCCTGGGCAAGGGAAACAAAAGAAAAAATGAACAAGTGGGACTATATCAAGCTGCAATGCTTCTGTACAGCAAAGGACACCATCAGTAGAACAAAAAGACATCCTACAGTATGGGAGAATATATTCATAAAAAACGTGTCTGATAAAGGGTTGACATCCAAAATATATAAAGAACTCATGCACCTTAACAAACAGAAACAAATAATCCAATTAAGAAATGGGCAGAGGACATGAATAGACACTTCTCCAAAGAAGAAATTCAGATGGCCAACAGGCACATGAAAAGATGCTCCACATCGCTAATCATCAGAGAAATGCAGATTAAAACCACAATGAGATATCACCTCACACCAGTGAGGATGGCCAACATCCAAAACACAAACAACAACAAATGTTGGCGAGGATGTGGAGAAAAGGGAACCCTCCTACACTGCTGGTGGGACTGCAAATTAGTTCAACCATTGTGGAAAGCAGTATGGAGGTTCCTCAAAAAACTCAAAATAGAAATACCATTTGACCCAGGTATTCCACTCCTAGGAATTTACCCTAAGAATGCAGCAGCCCAATTTGAAAAGGACAGATGCACCCCTATGTTTATTGCAGCACTATTTACAATAGCCAAGAAATGGAAGCAACCTAAGTGTCCCTCAGTAGATGAATGGATAAAGAAGAGTGGTACATATACACAATGGAATATTATTCAGCCATAAGAAGAAAACAAATCCTACCATTTGCAACAACATGGATGGAGCTAGAGGGTATTATGCTCAGTGAAATAAGCCAAGCCGAAAAAGACAAGTATCAAATGATTTCACTCATATGTGGAGTATAAGAACAAAGAAAAATACTGAAGGAACAAAACAGCAGCAGACTCACAGAACCCAAGAACGGACTAATAGTTACCAATGGGAAAGGGACTGGGGAAAATGGGCGGGAAGGGAGGGATAAGAGGGAAAAAGGGGCAGTATGATTAGCAGATGTAATGTTGGGGGGGCACGGGGAGGGCAGTACAACTCAGAGAAGACAAGTAGTGATTCTATAGCATCTCACTACGCTGATGGACAGTGACTGTAATGGGGTTGGTGGGGGGGACCTGATGAAGGGTTAGTTTAATAATCGTAATATTGCACATGTAATTGTAAATTAATGATAATAAAATAAATTTAAGAAAAATCAATATGAGAAAACAATCAGAACCATTAACCTATCTCAAAATCCCTTCAGCCACTTGAATGAACCACACAGAGCTGAGTCTTTCATTTTATTGAGCTGTATAATTCTTCGTAAGGCAACCAGCATGGGAAAAAGAATCAAAGACTCGGGTGTTGTGCTCTGGAAATCGGAAGAAGTGGGAATGTGAGAATAGATTTTGACCCTTTTTGATTATAGAAAAAAATAGATTTTGGAGACCTAGGAAACAATGTTTTGAGCTACTGGAAAAGAGATTAGCTTGGTTTGGATCCTCCCTTTGACAATGCTTACTCATGCGCAATTTTTAAACCAGGACATCAATTTAAAAATTTGTCAGAAACTTTAAGATTAAAAAAGAAAGAAAAGAAAAAGAGGAATAGAAAGAAAGGACTGACTTAAAAAGTGGAAGGTGTGAGTCAAATGCAATGAAAAGACAACACTGATTTAGGTTCAGACCCGTGACAGATGAGCTGAAATGCAAATCTCATATGAACTTTGTCACTATCACTGCTTAATGCCACTTCTTACTTCTCTCCTGCCCTACTGAAATGTCTTTGTAACTTCAATAATGAGGAAAAATCAGAAACTATAAGTGGGCTTTAAACACTTAACTTCATCATGTATGTAGTCTTATGATATACTGTAATATATCTCGTTTATACACTCTTTAAGAAAATATCTTCCTTCCTTAAAATCTCCATTTCTTTGAAAAAATTAAATATACCTTCAATTAATTGAAGGATAAAATATATAATTTCCTAGTAGTTTATCTAACAAGCCATGAACATGTTAACAATATAAATAAAGACATCTTTATCATAACACACACAAAATAATCCACTCTGCATGGGATGAGAAAAGGAGTAGCTTGGTAATTGGTTATAAAAATTGAATAAAGAGCCAGTTTTTAATAGAACTTTGAGAAAACAATGTCATATTTTTAATATTTTGGCAAAACAAAATTTAAATTATCATTTTGCTCAGTAATCTCTGACACCCAACCTAGTAGCTAAACATTTAGAGTAAGAAAACTATGTATGGTTTCCTCAGTAAGAATGTAATTAGGAAAAAACAGAATCTAAAATGAAAATGTTATTTATAACTAAATGCATAAAACAACCTCTTTTGATTACTTCTAATTTTAAAGTTTTAAATTGTATCCTATGACAGGTAAGTATTAATCAAAAGAGAGTAGAAGAGACATTATTCTCTACCAACACCTAGCATATGGCCAAGTAGTCACTCCACCTGCATTTATTAGGATCGGTTTTATTCCTTTAATTTGATTTTATGTTTAATATTTATTTTAATTTATTATTGTTTCTTGTGTTACCATTCCTTAAGTTTTACTGGCTTGTCTACGTTTCTCTTGATTCTCCCGTCCTTCCCTCCCCAGTTAATTTCTGAATAAAATTGTGTTTATTGATTTCACTAGTGACTATAGTCCCAACCCTAATAATGATCATTTAAAATACTTATTTTATTAAAATATCAATATTAAATAATAATTGTGCCTCCCACCAATAGGCTTACTTGATTATTGCTTCCTCTTCTGTTTACTCTGCCACTCTAAGACATTTGAAAGGATCACTTTTTCCCTGATTCTCTGTCCTTCCCCCACTGAGGAGAGACCCTTAGAATGCTTCTTCCTGCCATCAAAATTTACTTAGGTAATCTATAACTTTCCATTTCAGGCTAGGCTTATGTTTTCCCATTTAGTGTTTCTCTTTTGTTTAACAAACCCTTACTTGAAGTAATAAATTCTCAGTTAATTTTTAATCACCAAAGCTTTATTTCAAGATTTGTTACTTCCTCTTTATCTCCCATTATCTTGAGATAGATGATCTGAATCCATGGGCAAAAGGTTGGAATCCTTCCTCAAGGACTTTCCTCAAATAGGTGACTGAGTAGTATATTCTCAAATGCCTTAATTCTCTCTTGCCCTGGTAGATAAATGCTATCTTGGATAGGTAAAGAACCTCTGGTTAGCAGTTCCTTTTTGTTTTCTTTTTCTTTAAAAAGCACTATCTTCTCTTTATGAAGAACAATAAGAATGTTTATACTACTGAGTCTCTTTCCTTTACAATTTACTCTTAAAATTTCATCCGAATATATTTCGTTGTAAGGTTGCTTGTTGTCCTTAGTTCTCTATGAGACTGAATGAGTCCTTTCAATCTAAAGATTCGAGTCTTTCTTCAACTCCAGGAAATTTTCTCCAATTATGCATTAAACTATATTGTATTAGCCATATTTTTGCTGTGATGATACTGACAAACCTATAACCCCAAAATATTACTGACTTACAACAAGCTTTTCCTAGGTCTGTAGGTTGACTACAGGTCAGTGTGCTCAGCTGGGCTGGTGAGTCCAGAGTCCTGACCTCCTTTAAGATGCAAGTTAACCCCACATGTTTTCTCCTGGGACAATACCTTGAAGAGCCATAGCTCAGCTGCATGTACATCTCTTGGTAGAGAATAGTAGATATTTCAGAGAACTGTCAGAAACAGCTGGCCTCTGGCTGACCTCTCATGGCCTCAGCTCAGAAGCTGGCTTTTCACATGGCCAAGTCCACAGTCAGCAAAGCCAGGAAACATCCTGCCATGGAGGGGCAACGGATATTTTTGAACAATAATCCAATCTTCCACATTTGCTTTTCCATATATTCTCTTTTCTTTTTCTGGAAGTCCTGTTATTCACATATTAGGTCTCCTGGATACTGCCTGATCACTATGTTCATGGTTCTCTGTATTTTGCTATGTTTTACAAATTATTTCTTTTCCTTGGTCTGCCAGAATACTAATTCTATTCTCAACAAAGAAGATATTCTTTTTCAGTTCAACTATTACAATTTTTCATTTGGAGATCAATTATACACATTCTTGTTATGGACTGAATGTTTATATCCCCTCAAAATTCACATGCTAAAACCATTACCACAATGTGATGGCATTAGGAGGAGAGGCCTTTGGGAGGTAATTAGGTTTAAATGAAGTCATAAGGATGGAGCCCTCATGATGAGATCAGTGCACTTATAAGAAGAGGGAGAGATACCAAAGCTCCATCTCTCCACCATTTGAGAGTATGGTGTGAGAAGGCAGCTGTCTATAAGGCAGGAAGAGGACCCTTACCAAGAACTGAATCTGTTGGCACCTTGATCTTAAGACTCCCCAACCTCCAGAACTGAAATGAGTTTTCGCTGTTTAAGTCACCCAGTCTATGGTATTTTCTTATAGCAGCCCAAGCTGATTAAGACAGTTCTGAAAATCTTTATATTCAAAATGTATCTCCTTGAGAGTCATTACTTTTTGCTTAATTTGTCTTCCATCTCTTTCATTATTTCTAATTTGGTAGAACCCTTTCTATTCTTGTTGTTCACTTTGGTCTTCTTTTCTCAAATGACAGTCTCCCAAAATTAGCTGTGCTCTTTAACTATACAGGTTGTGTTCTCTTTCAATGTTACTACAGGTCAGGCTATTTATCTCTCTCAGAGAGTGGCAATCAGTCTAATGGTAGAAGGCAGAGAAGTTTCTAGCACATAAACTATTAAAATGTCAACCTTCTGCTAACACTTGAAAGAATCCCCTCCACTCCCAATGCCTTCCTGATAGTCATCATCTAGCTGTTAAGACCTGGAGATGCTTCAGCATAACCTACTTCAAGGGTCCGATGTTAACAGATCTAGCAGCCCCCTTCATTAGCCAATAGGTGTGCCCCTTTTTGAGGCATCTGAAAATCTAGGCTCTTACCTTTGATTCTCAACAAAGGCACCTCTAAGCATGTTGGTAAATTTTACTCAGGTATCTAGCAGACTACAAAATCCTAAAAAGATTTACCAGAGATTTATTATTAATTTAAGAGTTACCAGAACTTACTTTAACACAGTTACAGAGTGAAGGCTTAAGCTTTGCCTCATAAACTAGCTAACAAGGTCATGACATGCAGCAGCATCTATTTCTTTCTAGTCCCTGATTTCCATACTGACCTATTAATAAGTCTTTCAATACTAGAATCCACATTCTGATATTGCCATGATATTATTTTACTGTAGGCAGAAATGTGAGGAAGCTTCCAGCATTCCTCTCCTATGGCTGGATATTCTACTTTATTACACGCTTTGATTCTGGGTTCAAATCCTAAGTATGTAATTTGCCAGCTGTGTGGCATTGGGTGAACTAATGAATACCTCTGCACTTCAGTTTTCTCATCTTTAGAGTAGAGATAATGATCCCTGTCATAGATTGCTGTGAGAATTAAATGAGTGTGTGAATCATGTACAATACTGCCTGTCAACAAGATACTTAATACAGGTAAAGTTAGCTAATGCAATGTCCTACTATAGAGATCACGGTTCTCAATGTTGGATGCACATTCAAAGCACCCTGGGAGGATATTTAAAAACATTGATGCCTAGGTCTTTCCCCAGACCAAAGAAATTAGAATATTTGGGAGTGGGACTCAGGCTTTGGTATTTGGTAGGATTCTAAAGCCAGAACTTCATTTAAAATAATAAGAACAATAATATTTATTGAGTGCTTAGGATGTGCCAGGCTCTTCCTTAACCACTTATGTAAAGTGGGATGATGCCTGTGATGGAGCTCGAGCACAGTCCTAAACATGACCTTCTTCATGAAGGAGCCCAGTTAAGATTAAGGTGGTGATGTTTGCTTCTACAAGGAGTTCTCAGGAATTTCTTCTTCTAAAGCTTGGAATCAGGCATTCTAGAGGGGAAAATAAAACCGCAAACCATATTTGAAAACTGGGCCTGAGAGTCCAGTCCCCCTTTGTGGAGTTTTCCCAGCTATCACAGTCCATGGCTATAAAGTTTAAACTAGGGGCTTGAGAGAAAGAGAACAGAACTACCCACTGAATGAAGGATAACCAGCCTCCTCTTCATTTCCTTTCCCAAAGTGCCCACACTTGCCCGTTTTCCATTTGGGATGGATTTACAACATAAATCGTATACATTATATATCATTGATACCACAAAATAGATTTAAATGCCCAATATAATTACTCCCTCTATTAGTCCTTGTATAGATATTAGTATGGATGCTTTAGGAAGGAAAGTTAATATTAAAATTAACTTGGAAACAAAATTAAAAATTAATTTCTTGCAAAAAATTTAAATGTTCTGATATATAGGAGATGTATTCTAATGTCTGTGGTATATTGTAAGTAAAAAAAGCAAGATGTAAAACAATGTGAACATTATGATTCTGTTTCTGCAAAAAATTATTTTCTATTAATACTGTATACAGATATAGTCATGTATATTCCTATCAAAATATTATCAGCCAGGCATGTATATTCCTATCAAAATATTATCAGCCAGGCATAAATATTACAACTATACCACTAACCATTTTCCGTATTTTCACCATAAGCACATTTGCCATAGGCATCTTTGCCACAGCATTTTCACCACAAAACTAATTGGTCAATTTGGTTTCATGTCTTTATTGAAAAAGTTCCCATTTTTATATTATGTACATCTTAGCTAGCTCTTCTAATGGTCTATATAAATCTTAGCTAGCCCTCATAACAGTCTATACAGTGATGAGTAGAAACGGTGGTCTTGAAGTGGTGGGTGATAACAGCTATGTATATCCCCTTGATAGAAAATATGGTGATAAAACTTACTGGAAGTGTGAAATAAGAGAGTATAAAGCCAGATTGCATACTATACTATACTAGAAAATGACAACATATCAGTTACAATAATAACAAAACTCACAAATTCATTATGGCATCAACACATTTACCACAGAACTTTGGAACATCTATCAATGGGCAGTGACACTATGCCAAGAACAAACAACAGTGCAGAAGACTTTCACACCATTCAAAGCTCATATAAATACTGCATCCCAGTATTTGGACTACTAATACATCTCTGAATGAAGAAATTAATAATTAACTTTATTAATTTTTGTCATGTTTCATTATTTCCTTTTTAATGTCCCTCTTTTACTTTTTTGTTATTTTATTAAGGCAAAATTTCCTTACAGCCAATTAGTTAACCAACAAAAATGTTTGTGGTGAAAATGCTCATGGCAAAGATGTCTACAGCAAAAATGTTTATAACAAAACTACCTAGAACTACCATTAACTTCATTTTAGTCCCTGCATATAAAGCAGAATTTAGTAAGTTCTCTAAATAAAGTCTGATACTGAAATGACCTCTTTGTGACAAAGAGACCAAAAATAGGTAATCATAATTTTCCCAAAAGACTCCTGGACAAAAATGTTTGTTATTCTGAAAGTTTCATTTGCGTAAAAGTATGCTATGTCACATATCTATATATGATTTAATGTCTGTTAAAAATATATATTCCAGATGTTTTTTATTTCAAGAAGCAATTTTTTCTTAAATCTGAACTTATTTACATTACAAGAGATTCTTCTTTTTTTTGGTATCATTAATATACAATTACATGAGCAACATTGTGGTTACTAGATTCCCCCCATTATTAAGTCCCCACCACATACCCTATTACAGTCACTGTTTATCAGGGTTGTAAGATGCTACAGAATCACTACTTGTCTTCTCTGTGCTATACTGCCTTCCCCGTGCCCCCCGCACACATTATGTGTGCTAATCATAATGCACCTTATTCCCCTTAAGAGATTCTTCTTTTTAATAAAAGAATCAAAACAATGTTTGCTTAAAGCACAGATTCCTCTGAGAATTTATTATTTTATTAACACTATATGTTTCAACTCATCAGACATACCTGTAAAATAAAACATATTAGATATCCAACATCATTTTCTTGTAAAATACAGAGACTATATTCATGTCCAAAAGTTTGAGAGGAGGTCACTGCCCAGACAATGGCAGTGTACCTGTATGTTTTCTACTGACCAAAAAAATGAATGCTATTCCAAGAATGTTTCCTCCATCATCCCTCAGATTCTCAAGTCATAGCTACTTATTCATAATCTCTAGATGGCAAGTGTAACTGTGATCCAACTTCAGAAAATCTCTTTCCTAATGAATTAATGTAGTTTTAATTTATTCAAACTTTTAAAATCAAATATGGAAAATGTTGGAATGGCAAATTAAAATAACATCTTTCTTAATATTTGCAATGCATTTTTAGAAATCTCACTCCAATAGACTTGATTTTGGTGACAATGGCAACAAGGAGATAATTCAAGCATTAAAACAGCCATGCCCAAAACGTGATAAAAACTAGAGATTTATTTCAGGATAGGCGGGGGTAGATGGGGAATATGACAGACACCCAAGAGCCATTTTCCCACCCTACTTCCTTCCTGGAAGAGTCCACCCCTGACTGTGGGGACCTAAAGCACCAAACAGGTGAAGAGCCTGCCTGTGTGACCCAATCCCACCAAGGCACCTGAGGGAAAGCTGACAGTGGTAATGTGTGCATGGAGAGCAAGAGGGGTGAAGGGTTGTTAGGAAACACTTCCTACTCTGATAAAAAGACTGACGTCTTCAAGAAAGAACATCATCCTTTGGCTTCTGGCTTATGTGACAGAGTGATGCTTACTACTGAATTGGTGTATACAGCTCTGAGAAAAGACCAAAAAAGTTGCAGAAAAGCCATCCTAGATTCCTGACAGCTCCAAACTGAACTAGAGCTGGAAACAGACGAATTCCAGAATCTTCATGTGAAGTTCCAGAATCCTTTGTTGTTTAAACAACTCTTAGTCAGATTTCCTATTATTTGCAGCTGTATTAAAAACAAATGATTGGATGGATTATATATGGTATTATTTTGTAGCTGGAATCTCTAGCACTTAATGACTGACTGGAGATGATGAAGGAAGGAAAGAAATATAGTATGACTACTAAGAAATTTAGGTCAAAGGGCTCAGTGTGATATGGTTTACTAAACAGAAATGGAAAAAGAGAAAAGATTGCAGGAGGTGGGGAACAATTAATGATTGGGATATACTGAGACATATTAATTTTCATGTTTCTCTGGGAGATTCAGATGACTGCATAGTAGGTAGTGGGTTAGAGTCCTGAGCTGAGACATTAAATGTATGAAGACCAAGTGTGATGTAGGTAAGTATGAAATAATAGAAAATATATATTGGTCTCTTCTCCTGGCTTCTGAAACTCTTTAATTTCCTAAGTGATAAAAGAACCAGGTGCATCTTTTGTTCTGTGAAAATAAGCAAAGTAAATCTTACTTAAAATGGAGTCTGGAAGCCCTACACAGGGAGCTCTCCCACACTACTACTCACTGTAAGCGGCATATCTGGCATTCCCCAATAGGAAGAAACAGAGTCAAAAATGGTCAGCCACTAACTCAAGACAGAGACATTCTGTAACCCAAAGTCATTTTAGACAGGGATAACACTCATAAAGAACTACAGTCTAATATAAAAGTTACATATACACCATGTAATTGCATATTTAGTGTGTTAATAATTTAACTGAACAAAGATTTGAGGGGATTTTTTAAAGCAAAATTAACAAAACAAAAAAATCTCTTTTCTCCAATAGCCAACAAAGTTATAAATTATAGTTTAAAAGGTGGGGAGAATCACTGTCAACAGCTAAACCTTAAAAGGGATATAACTGTCATTAAAAATATTAAAGAGAGTGCAGAACAAAAAAAACACAAAATTTTCCAGTGGTGTTTGTGCCATTCCCAGCCCCACTTGCACATACTGTAGATTTAAAAAAAAAAGGTGAGTGAACAAAAGCTGCACTACAGCCACAAGTTTTAGAAATACGTATACAGTAAAGGAATAAGTATGCAACTCTGGGAAAAGTCTCAAGAGTACAAGGCTGTCTTGCCTGAGGGAAACTACCCCCAGGCAAGTTTGCTCTGGATTCCATGACTGAATTACAACAGAACTCAGCAGTGAAACGGTCTATACCAAGCTTCGTTTCACCTGGCAGGTCGAATGTTGGAATCCCTCTGCCTCTGGAGCATATGCGATCATCTCCATCTCTGCCTCCAGGCAGAGCACTGGTAACATCCACAATAGTGGCTTAGCCTGGCAGCAGGCCAATTACATCATCAAGATTAGGGTCAGGTGAGGATCCTGGCCACAGGAACTTTCATTTTACCTACAAAAGCTTTTCCTAAGACTCCAGATTTTCAGCAGAAATACCAAAATCTTAGAATTTTTGGTGTCTCTAGTCAGAAATCAAAGTGGCACAGGAAGAGAAAGTGACTGTAAACAAAGCTATCTAACCCTGGCAGTTAAACAAGGACTTAGAAGAATTTAAGACAAAAGCCTGTGAGAGTGGAGGAGGGTGAAGACAGGTACTTTGGTTAGTGGAAATCCTCCCCAACTGTGAAGAACTAACAAGTCCCAAACCTAAGCATATTCATACATTTTCCTTATTCTGACCTTGCAGAATGGTAAAAATAGAGGCTAAGAAGAGACAATTTTAATTCAGGATTAAAGTTAGGCTCAGAGCTTGTCTTGCCTGAGGGTTTCAGCCCCAGGCAAGTTCACTCTTGATTGTGAGACCAAAAAATAAGAATGGAACATTCTTGGGGTGAAAGGGTTTATACCCAACTTCATTCTCCCAGTGATGGCAGGTCAAGCACTAGAATCCCATCCACCTCAGAGCAAGTCTGCCTCTGAGCCTCTCTGCCAGCCATCTCAGTCTGTGTCCTCGGCGCTGCCACCACTCTAGCCCCTGGTTTTCTGCAGCCATGGAGACCAGAGCACTGGGTGGAGCTCTTTATATAGAGTCAATAAAGTTTTGCCCACACATGTGAAGTGAACTAGTATCTTACCAATGGGTTTCAGCCCCAGGCAAGTTCGCTATGGATTCAATGTGACCAAAGAAATTGACAGCAAAACATTCTTTGAGGTGAAAGGGTTTATTACCCGGCTTGTTCTCCTGGTGGTAGGTCGAGCACTAGCATCTCTGCCTCCGCCCAGAGCACTGGGCTGAGCTCTCTATATAGGGCAATAATAGCTTATTGCCTATGGGTGTGAAGTGGTAGCCTAGCAACAGGCTGGTTACATCATCAAGTGGTTTAAGTTCAGTGAGGATCCTGGCCATATGAACCCCAACTTCCCCATACTCCACCCCTCCAGGATTCTCGCCTTACAATCTACACGCTTTCAATCTTCTGCAGTGGTCCCTATGGAGAAAGCTGGAGCACTGTAACCAGATTCCCCAACAGCAACAGAGGATAACAACAACTTAGAGACAATAAATTATAATAATCCTCAACCCAGAGGAAGTTCTCAAACCACAAAGACTTTAGGGGCGATAAGACACAAGTTTAATGCCACCAACATAGGCAAATCTTGTCCATCAGGTAACATAGGCAAATCTTGTCCATCAGGTAGGATGCATGAAAAAGAGTGGTCCTGTGATAAGACTGTAGCAGGAAGGGGGTACCTTCCAGGTCTAGTATATCATACTTTTACTCCTTTCCCCATGGGGGTTACTGAAGGGTCTAGATATAGTGCTACTGGAGGTGCATGCACTGGCCATAATGATAAAACAAAACTCCCCGGTAAGATGCTCCTACCTTCTGGCCGTTTGAAGTACAATATTTCTCACCCCAGTAGTGAAAATCTCTTCATTTGGCCCATAATTCTCTGGACTATAGACGGCATTTCTTATGCCTAGCACTTGTAACACCTATTGGAGTTCAGCATATGTCTGCCATCTAACAAGACTGGATTGGGTCACACAGCACGAAGCACAGCCATAAGCCAATTGAGGAGGGAGTGACTCCCTGGGGTCTGATGTGCATTTTGTAATTGCTGCCTCAAGGCAGGCTGCACTGTCAGTGAAGGCAGCTTTCCCATCTCTGATCCCGAGAGAACAATTCCATCCACCCCTAAGTCCCACAGACACAGGAGCCAAACTGATATTGACTCCGAGGGCTTCTGCATAAACCAGGAGCCCAAAAACACCGGCTCAGCCTGAGTATAGGGGCGGACCACAGGGTGCTCCACGACCTGGGGAGGGGGCTGCTCCTCTCCTTGGGGAACTTTCAGCTGCTGAGTCTTTATTTTCTTTAGAACCACTGGGCATGCTTTCAATACAGGAGGGGCCGGGGCCTCCAGCACCACCTCTTCATCCTTCCCCAGCTCCTCCATTTCTGGGGCTGATGGCACCTTTCTCTCCTCTCCCCGAGTACCTCCTCTGCTACAACCTTTATCTTTTCTACTGTGCCTTGCAGCAATGCTACCTCAGTCTTCAGAAGCTCTCGTACCTTCACCTCAGTGCTTCGCAGCTGACGTTCTCATGCCACCTCCACCTGTGCTTCCCTCAGGAGGTCGTCTTTTTCCTTGATGGCCTCTTCCTCCTTCAGAACATCTGGCAGCGCTGCTGTCTCATTCTGTAAGGAACTGTTTACCTCTCTAATGGCACCTTGCTGCCAGCGTTCTCGTGCCATCTCCTTTGTCATCAATGCCATTTCTCTCTTCAGGGAATCCACAGAAGTTTGCAGCTCGCATTCTCATGCTGCCATTTCTTGGGTCTCTTCTAGACCTTTTTAATACTGTGAGAAGCAGCCAACCCACAGTCCCCACTGCCTCACGGGCACTCTGTTTCTCAAAGGATTTACTTACTATACCAAGGGTCTCCCCTACTGCCTCAGGTGTCACCTCCACTTGCCTCCAGTCCTAGGGTGAGGCCCAGTCCTCTAGGAGACAAGGCACATCAGACCACATGCCCATTGGGGGACAATCCACTGTCTCCCCATTCACAGGGGCACCACGCTGAAGCACCCTTCCCATAAGGGCAGCCTGTCTTTTTCCTTGGTCAACAATGAGTCCTACCAAATATGTCAATTGTCTTGCCAATGGGTTTCAGCCCCAGGCAAGTTCTCTATGGATTCAATGTGACCAAAGAACTTGACGGCAAAACATTCTTTGGGGTGAAAGCGTTTCTTACCCAGCTTGTTCTCCCGGCAGTAGGTCAAGCACTAGCATCTCTGCCCCTGCCCAGAGCACTGGGCCGAGCTCTCTATATAGCACAATAATAGCTTATTGCCTAAAGGTGTGGAAGCAGTAGCCTAGCAACAGGCCAGTTACATCATCAGGTGGTTTAAGTTCAGTGAGGATCCTGGCCGTAGGAATCCCAACTTCCTCACAGCTAGCCAACCAGGGTCAGGTGAGAATCCTGGCCATAGGTTCATTTTCCTTACAAAGCTCAATTCACAGTTGGGAGAATAACCTGCAACTCTGATGTTCTTACCTCCCATTCCTCAACCCGGGAAAGAACAGAGAAACTTCTAGTAAGTGGAGTGAGGCCTGGTGTAGTGTAACAGAAGAGGCCCAACCTAATTTCAGTTTGAACACACTCTACCCTGCTATCTGATCTTTAACCCCACCCTAATTCTAATTTTAGCTCTGCATTAATTCTTTCATTTGTAAAATAGAATTCACTTAGGGAAACATTAATTCTACCAAATTACTCCATGAGATTACTTAGAGATTAAAATTTTAAATTTGTAAGAAATACATACCTTGTAAAGTCTAGAACATTGACAGAAAAACCTGTTGTTGTTATTTTGTATTTGGCAAATGTGCTCATTATCTTTTTCCAGGCTAGTGTCTTACAAAGCCACAGATCACTGCTGACCTGCTGTCCCACCCTGATTTCCCATTACCTCATGAAGGTCTGTCAAAATATTTCTAAATAACTGGTAAAATGAATGTTCAAGGTGTGGCTCTGTTTCCACTGAGATTTAAAAAACTTTGTTTAATACAATATTATATTTGCAAATTGGTTTCTTAATAAAATTCAATTTGACATATGGGCATCATGGGGTTTTAACAAAACTTTAGTGCTGACTTTGCAATTGTCTCATTTCCTGTTAAATGTAGCGAATTTATAATTTGTCCAGCTTATCTGGAAATAATATTGTACTCAGTTGTTTGGTAATTGGGTAGATATTTATTGTAAAATCCCATATTCTCCATGGAAACACTTGATATTGTAGCTATTCATAACTGCAGCTTGGCATGTTCGTAAAATTAAACAAAGTAATTAATTTAGTTTCAGGCATAAAACAAGGAAATATGCAGGGCTACTAAAGCAACATACACTTGTGAAAACTCATAGAATTATTACAATAACAAAAATGTATAGCCTGCAGTAATAAAGCACTTTTTAAATTATTTTGTCAAAGAAATACACTTAATTTTTCATTAGTAGCCTTAAAGATAGAAATTTTAATATTTCCCCCTTACATTATGAGGCTACTTTCCATATATATTGACTATAATTATTCTGTTAGTAAGACCCCACAGTACTGCACATGAGAAGAACCTTTCTTATGTGTGAAAATCTCCTTATTCCACTACGGCAAAACATTTAGTAGGATAATGTCATTTAAAACCACCCGTTTTCTAGAGCAAACCCGTGGGAGGAGACAATGATGAATATAATCAAAGGTAAAGTGATAGGAGAAAAGGAAAAAACAAAAACAAATAGCTTCTCTATTCTCAAAATGTAGTTTAGATGTCTGACTTGGTATCTGTTAATTTATCAGCAATAAATGAATGCTATCCTTTACTTCAAAATATTTATATGAAAAAATACTGTCTGGTAATGAAGCATTCCAATCAACTATTATATAGTCATTATATATGCCACACCTGGATTTCCAATTTTCAGATGATAACATATCATAAGCAATTGTAACACTATAACCACACTGGATATAAGGTCATCTTTCACAGTTCCAAACTTTATTTAGTATATTACTATATCATTATTATTATGACTTACACTAAAGCTATATAAGAATCCCAGCTAAAGTGTACATATTGGTAAAAGGCTGGGTAGCAGAGCACTTAATACATTTAAAAACTAGAAACTTAAAGCTAAAACTAAACCAAAAACTAAAAATTAAAATTATACATTAAAAAACAACTCCCCATTGAAAAGATGAGCAAATAAAAGGCAAATGGCTAAGTTAAGATTTTCACATCAACTATGGAAATGTTATTCAATAATAAATCATCAATTTATGCCTCACATGCTTTTTACATTAAATAAACATTATAGGATAAAAGGACAAAAAGAAGGGAGAGAGAGAAGAAAGAAGGAAAGGAGAGAGGAAGGTAGGATGGGAAGGAGAAAAGCAGGCAAGCCGTGGTGAAGGTCTAAGGACCACTATTTTATAACATTCTTTTTTCTCATACCTTAAAAAATTTTTTTTCATCATGTTAAATAACAGACAAACAAGAAAGACTCCTAACAACCTACAGTTTTAATTCATGGAACATCAAAAGGGCTAGTCATTCTAAATGCCATATTTAGTAAAGGTGAGAAGAGAGAGAGAGCTTTGCTAAACACAATACTTGAAAGAAAGAAAGAAAAAGCTATGTATATTTTGCCAAACTTCACCAATAAGTTTGCTCATTTAAACCTCAGAAATCCTTGAAGACTGGTTATGAAGCTTCCATGCTAAAGGCTAAGAATTTTGTTGCCCCTTTTGATGGAGTTACTGTGAACAGTGGCTAAGAGTTGTCCCAGGTCCTTAACAGAATCCTGCTCCTCAGCCTTCTGTCTTCACAGCTGCATTTAGCCTTCCTCTCTCATTTCTGATGAACTGGAGCGGCCAGATGAGGCAGAAAAATTCATCTTATATTTTCTTTTGACCTCGTCAATAATAAGCATGGTGTGTGGGAGAACCCACAGCTCAAACTTGTTTACTTACACCACTACCATTTCTAAATATACACACACAGTTTTCAAATAAATTTTAAAAAGACATGTCAATGACAGGCCTTAACATTGCATCCAGCCACCTCAATGACAATCCAAAGATGACTACTAAAAAATTAAAACTAGCTTAATCATATAAAATGATTGGTAGATCATTCTTCTGGCTTCATAAAATTATCCTACAGTTCTAAAATTTGAAATTTCAGTTTGGTATCCAATGACAGTCAAAAGCCTATATGCTTTTTTCTGGAGTATGTTGTTGTGGTAGCTGTTGTTATTGTTTATTTGATTGGTTGGTTTTGTTTTTTACTGTGAAAGACCCTCCATTGAGAATTAAAAGCAAAATTCAACAGCATTTCTCTTCCAACACTGTACTCTGTTTTATTAACCTGCTTGGGTTATTTGGCTATGCCACAAGAATATTTTCTATCTATGTAATTCTATGGTTATCCCAGACAAAATCAAGTGCCAAAATATACAGAAAATGTGGTGAGGAACACTGCCAAACCAAAGCATGTTGGGATCTACCAGTAGGATCTGAACCTGCTCAACTGATGTCCCATTTACAGTGGACTACTAACAAGTCACTCTCTCCAATATTTACCAAGCTTTCGGAAGTAGAACTCCTACTACAACATCCAAGTGTTTTCCTCACTCCACCCTCCACTAACATCACCTCTAGATTTGGGACTTAACCACCAGCACTGCATCCAACCACCTCAATGATCAAATCTAAAGATAACTACTAAAAAATTAAATCTAGCTTCATCTTACAAAATGATCGATAAATCATCACTAAGGAAACCAGGCTTATTCTGTATCAACCTTTAGATAATGATTTTCAATTAACAAATTTATCAGAGAAAGAAGAGTTGATACGAGAGACTGACATCTGGGAACCACTAAATACTCTGACCAAAAGAATCCCTTTTTTGCCTCATAACTTAAGCATATCATTTAACTTCTTTTTTCCTCTGTTCCCCAGGTCATAAAGTGATAGGCAAACTAGCTTTCCTCCCCATGGGACAGGATACTACAAAAATGATTTAGATAACAAGCATGGTATCTTTATAATCTATAATAGTAAATAAGAAAATATAATTTTCTATTGAAATAATAGAAAATAGAGTAATAGAAAATAAAATATAAAAACCTATTTTCTATTTGAATTAATTTCTAAAATAGGTTTTAAAGGATTCTAATTGAAGATTTCTATTCTTCCAATCTTTTCCTATACCCAAGGAAATTGTTTTTTTATAATTATCTTGGTAAGAAAGTTCTAGTACATGCGTCTCTTTAGACTCTTAACTACAAACCAGATTATTACACATTTTCATTTTGTTATATTCTACATCTTGGCCATATCTGGAGTGGGTTGGGGGTAAAAGGAAATTGAAAGAAGGAAAGGTATGGGGACATTAAAGGGCTATCCAAGATGAACGGATTTTCTCACATGGCATGTGTATAAGAAAATTGAAATGACATTGTTTCACAGAATTAAAAGCAAAACTTGATTTCCTGAAAAGGAATAAAAATATAAGCAATACAGGATATTATATAACATAAGTCAGTTATATGACTATCTTATTACTCTATATATTGTGTTTGTAATATTGCACTAGAAAATAGAATAATCAGAAGCAGCTCTTGAATGGGGAAATGTCCTCTTTCTCTCACTTGAAATAAGGGCAGCAGCTTCAGGCATCATGTGACATTGTCAGAATATTTTCTGTGACCATTTCTTTGGCTCTCCCTCTCTGATAAGAGCCAAAGTCTTTAATGTAGCAGAGCTGTCTAAACCAAGTTCTTAATGGGAGAAGACAAGAAAACCTTTTCTGATTGGAAATTCTGATTCCAGTTTGTATATGGCCTGACTTATGTAGTTCATCTATTTGAATGGTCGTGGTGTCCCTGTCCCTTTACTGCAAGGAGACAAATAAGGTTCATACACAGGTTTAATTTGGCATCAAGCTCCCACTTAGTTCCCCATGCTTGTTTACTGCACATCTGCAGCTGTTAGTCTCTTTCGCTGCCTGCTTCTCCCTCCACAGCGAGACAACAGAACCAGGCTGTCACTACTCCAGTTTTCCTCTTCGGTGTGTGCACATCCCATTTTCACTGACCACCTTATCCTTACTCTGATAAGTAACTAAAATACATTTTCTTCATAATATATTTTTGAAGAATCTGTTCCAAAAAAGTTTCTGATATTTCCTTTTAATCGTTACCTTTTTTCCTTTAACAAATGTATGAAAATTCTTTTAAAAAAACACCAAATGCCAGTACGAGTAGTGTTGCAAAAGTTGTTAAGATTTAACTTAAAACTTTATCCTCCTATTCTTCTTTCTATTGTTCAAGACTCACAACAGAACAGTAAATAATGACTGATTCTCCTAACAGTCTCACTGGAAAATCAGCAACAATTTCCTAAATTGTGGGGTATGAAATTGCTCAAATTTTACAATCTCTGAAGACTAAGAACAAAAAATCTTTAAAACATTTTGTCATATCTCAGTAGAGTCTAATGGTAGAAGGCAAAATCCAGCAGTGACTTTCTCTCTTTTTTTGTTTTTTGTTTTTTGTGGGTTTTTTTGGTGCTGAGGCATATGAGTTCTTTATATATTTTGAATGTTAACCCCTTACTGGATAGTTTACAAATACATTCTCCCCTACTATAGATTGCCTTTTTGTTTTGCAGACGGTGTCTTTGGTGAACAGATTTTTAGTTTAATGTAGCCCCACTTATTCATTTTTGGTTTTGTTTCCCTTGCCGGGGAGACGTGTCCAGAAAAAAATTGCTCATGCTTATGCTCAAGAGATTTTAGACTATGTTTTCTTCTAAGAGTTTTATGGCTTCATGTCTTACATTTTGTTCTTTGATCCTTTTCAAGTTGACCTTCTGTATGGGGTTAGACAGTAGTATGTATACTTTTGGGTCTAGCTTTTTTCACCATGTTTGAGAGATTCACTTATATTTTTTAGTGCAATTTTTGTTTGTTCATTTTCATTGGTGTACAGTATTCCATTGTGTGACTATTCCCCAGTTTATTTTTCCTGTGCATTTTACTGTTCACGAGCATTGGTTTCCAGTTTGGGGCTATTATGAATTGTGCCATTGTGAACATTCCAGTACATGTATTTTTGTCTATACACATTGCTGTTGGGCATATAGCTACAAAAGGAATTGTTGGGTTACAGTGTTTGCACATGTGCAACTTTTATAACAGATACTACCAAGCAGTTTCCCATGGCCTATTTGTTTGTCCTCAAGCCATTATCATATCATCTCAACTACTATACCTTAATAGTAACTCAACATCTGGGACTGTAAGTGTTCCAGATTGGCTTGGGTCGTCCTGGTCCTTTGCATTTTTTTTTACTAAGTTATTATTGATATACACTCCTATGAGGTTTCACATGAAAAAACACTGTGGTTACTACATTCACCCATATTATCAAGTCCCAACCCATACCGCAATGCAGTCACTGTCCATCAGTGTAGTAAGATGACACAGATTCACTGTTTGCCTTCTCTGTGCTACACTGTTTTCCCCGTGATTCCCCACACCATGTGTACTAAACATATACTACCCCACAATCCCCTTCTCCCACCCTCCCCACCTGCCCTTCCACACCCCTTCCCTTTGGTAATGACTTGTCCCTTCTAGGAGTCTCTGAGTCTGCTATTATTTTGTTCCTTCAGTTTTGGTTCATTGTTATACTCCACAAATGAGAGAAATCATTTGGCACTTGTCTTTCTCTGCCTGGCTTATTTCACTGAGCATATCCTCCAGCTCCATCCATGTTGTTGCAAATGGCAGGATTTGTTTCCTTCTTATGGATGAATAGTATTCCATTGTGTATATGTACCACCTCTTCTTTATCCATTCACCTACTGATGGACACTTAGGTTGCTTCCATATCTTGGCTATTGTAAAAAGTACTGCAATAAACATAGAGGTGCGTATGTCTTTTTGAATCTGAGAAGCTGTATTCTTTGGGTAAATTCCAAGTGGGGGGGGGATTCCCGAGTCAAATGGTATTTCCATTTTGAGTTTTTTGAGGAACCTCCACATTGCTTTCCACAATGGTTGAACTAGCTTATATTCCCACCAGCAGTGTAGGAGGGTTCCCCTTTCTCTGCATCCTCACCAGCATTTGTTGTTCTTAGTCTTTTGGATGTTGGCCATCCTTACTGGTGTGAGCTGATATCTCATTGGGGTTTTAATTTGCATTTCCCTGATGATTAGTGATGTGGAGCATCTTTTCATGTGTCTGTTGGCCATCTGAATTTCTTCTTTGGAGAATTGGCTCTTCATATCCTCTGCCCATTTTTTAATCGGGTTATTGGCTTTTTGCGTGTAGAGGCGTGTAAGTTCTTTATATATTTTGGACGTTAACCCCTTGTCGGATATGTCATTTACAAATGTTTTCTCCCATACTGTAGGATGCCTTTTTGTTCTGTTGATGGTGTCCTTTGCCGTACAGAAACTTTTTAGTTTGATGTAGTCCCATGGGTTCATTTTTGCTTTTGTTTCCCTTGCATGAGGAGATGCGTTCAAGAAGAAGTTGCTCATGCTGATATTCAGGAGATTTTTGCCTATATTGTCTTCTAAGTGTTTTATGGTTTCATGACATACATTCAGGTCCATGATTGATTTCGAGTTTACTTTTGGGTATGGTGTTAAAAAATGATCCAGTTTCATTCTCTTGCATGTAGCTGTCCAGTTTTGCCAACACCAGCTGTTGAAGAGGCTGTTATTTCCCTATTGTATATCCATGGCTCCTTTATTATATATTAATTGTACATATATGGTTGGGTTTATTTCAGGGCTCTCTAGTCTGTTCCATTGGTCTATGGGTCTGTTCTTGTGCCAGTACCAAATTGTCTTGATTACTGTGGCTTTGTAGTAGAACTCGAAGTTGGGGAGCATAATCCCCCCAGCTTTATTCTTCCTTTTCAGGATTGCTTTGGCTATTCGGGGTCTTTTGTGGTTCCATATGAATTTTAGAATGATTTTCTCTAGTTTGTTGAAGAATGCTGTTGGTATTTTGATAGGAATTGCATTGAATCTGTAGATTGCTTTACGCAGGATGGCCAATTTGAAAATATTAATTCTTCCTTTTCATGAGCATGGGATGCGTTTCCATTTATTGGTATCTTCTTTAATTCCTCTTATGATTGTCTTGTAGTAGTATAGGTCTTTCACTTCCTTGGTTAGGTTTATTCCTAGTTGTTTTTTTTTTGATGCAACTGTGAATGGAATTGTTTTCCTGATTTCTCTCTCTGCTACTTCATTGTTAGTGTACAGGAATGCTACAGATTTCTGCATATTTTCTATCCTGCAACTTTGCTGAATTCAGATATCAGATATCGTAGTTTTGGAGTGGATTCTTTAGGGTTTTTTATGTACAGTATCATGTCATAGGCATACAGGGACAGTTTAACTTCTTCCTTGCCACTCTGGATGCCTTTTATTTCTTTGTGTTGTCTGATTGCCATGGCTAGGACCTCCAGTACTATGTTGAATAGAAGTGGGGAGAGTGGGCATCCTTGTCTTGTTCCTGATCTTAAAGGAAAAGCTTTCAGCTTCTCACTATTAAGTGTAATGTTGGCTGCGGGTTTGTCATATATGGCCTTTAGTATGTTGAGGTACTTATCCTCTATACCCATTTTGTTGAGAGTTTTTATCATGAATGGATGTTGAATTTTGTCAAATGCTTTTTCGGCATCTAAGGAGATGATCATGTGGTTTTGGTCCTTCCTTTTGTTTATGTGGTGGATGATGTTGATGGATTTTCGAATTTTGTACCATCCTTGCATCCCTGGAATAAATCATACTTGATCATGATGGATGGTCTTTTTGATGTATTTTTGAATTCAGTTTGCTAATATTTTGTTGAGTATTTTTGCACTATGTTCATCAGGGATATTGGTCTGTAATTTTCTTTTTTTGTGGTGTCTTTGCCTGGTTTTGGTATAAGAGTGATGCTGGCCGCATAGAATTAATTTGGAAGTATTTCCTCTTCTTCTCCTCCGTGGAAAAATTTAAGGAGGATGTGTATTAGGTCTTCACTAAATGTTTGATAAAATTCAGCAGTGAAGCTATCTGTTCCAGGCATTTTGTTCTTAGGTAGGTTTTTGATTACCAGTTCAATTTCATTGCTGGTAACTGGTCCATTCAGATTTTCTGTTTCTTTCTGGGTCAGCCTTGGAAGGTTGTATTTTTCTAGAAAGTTGTCCATTTCTTCTAGGTTATCTAGTTTGTTAGTATATACTTTTTCATAGTATTCTCTAATAATTCTTTGTATTTCTGTGGTGTCCATCATGATTTTTCCTTTCTCATTTCTGATTCTGTTTATGTGAGTGGACTCTTTTTTCTTGGTAAGTCTGCCTAGGGGTTTATCTATTTTCTTTATTCTCTCAATGAACCAGCTCCTGCCTTCATTGATTCTTTCTATTGTTTCATTCTTCTCGATTTTATTTATTTCTGCTCTAATCTTTATTATGTTCCTCCTTCTGCTGACTTTGGGCCTCTTTTGTTCTTTTTCTAGTTTCATTAATTGTGAGTTTGGAATGCTCATATGGGATTGTTCTTCTTTCTTGAGGTATGCCTGTATTGCAACACACTTTCCTCTTAGCACGGCCTTCGCTGTGTCCCACAGATTTTGTGGTGTTGAATTATTGTTGTCATTTGTCTCCATATATTCCTTGATCTCTGTTTTTATTTAGTCATTGATCCACTAGTTATTTAGGAGCACATTGTGAAGCCTCCTTGCGTTTGTGGGATTTTTCATTTTCTTTGCGTAATTTATTTCTAATTTGATACCTTTGTGGTCTGAGAAACTGGTTGGTACAATTTCAATCTTTTTGAATTTACTGAGGCCCTTTTTGTGGCCTAGTATATGATCTATTCTTGAAAATGTTCAATGTGCACTTGAGAAGAATGTGTATTTGCTGCTTTTGGGTGTAGAGTACTGTAGATGTCTGTTAGGTCCATCTGTTCTATTGTGTTGTTCAGTGCCTCTGTCTCCTTACTTATTTTCTGTCTGGTTGATCTGTCCTTCAGAGTGAGTGGAGAGTTGAAGTCTCCTAGAATGAATGCATTGCACTTTATTTCTCCTTTTAATTCTGTTAGTGTTTGTTTCACATATGTCAGTGCTCCTGTGTTGGGTGCATAGATATTTATAATGGTTATATCTTCTTGTTGGATTGACCCTTTTATAATTAGTAATGTCCTTCTTTGTCTCTTGTGACTTTCTTTGTTTTGAAGTCTATTTTGTCTGATACAAGTACTGCAACTCCTGCTTTTTTCTCCCTATTAGTTGCATGAAATATCTTTTTCCATACCTTCACTTTTAGTCTGTGTATGTCTTTGGGTTTAAAGTGAGTCTCTTGTAGGCAGCATATAGATGGGTCTTGTTTTTTATCCATTCAGTGACTCTATGTCTTTTGTTTGATGCATTCAGTCCATTTACATTTAGGGTGATTATCAATAGGTATGTACTTATTGCCATTGCAGGCTTTAGATTCATGGTTACCAAAGGTTCAAGGTTAACTTCCTTACTATCGAATAGTCTAACTTAACTCACTTGTTATGCTATTACAAACAAAATCTAAAGGTTCTTTTTTTTTTCCTCCTCTTCCATTCTTTATATATTAGGTATCATATTCTGTACTCTTTGTCTATCCCTTCATTGACTGTGGGGATAGTTAACTTAATTTTACATTTGCTTAGTAATTAGCTGTTCTACTTGTGTTGGGAGATCTGTGTACCTCCATGGCCTGAGAGACTATCTCCTTCCCCAGATTGGGGACGTTTTCAGCAATTACCTCTTCAAAGACACTTTCTATCCCTTTTTCTCTCTCTTCTTCTTCTGGTACCCCTATAATGCGAATATTGTCCTGTTTGGATTGGTCACACCGTTCTCTCAATATTCTGTCATCCTTAGAGACCCTTTTTCTTCTCTGTATCTCAGCTTCTTTGTATTCCTTTTCTCTAGTTTCTATTTCATTTATTGTCTCCTCCACTGTATCCCATCTGCTTTTAATATCCTACATTGTGCTCTTCAACGATTGGATCTCTGACCGGAATTCATTCCTGAGTTCTTGAATATCTTTTTGTACCTCCATGAACATGTTAATGATTTTTATTTTGAACTCCCTTTCAGGAAAAGTCATAAGGTTGATGTCATTTAAATCTTTCTCAGGAGTTGTGTTAATAATTTTACTCTGAAGCAGGTTCCTTTGGTGTTTCATATTTGTATATGGCACCTTCTAGTTCCCAAAAGCTCTACTCCCTGGAGCTGCTCATCCCCTGAAGCAATGTTGGGGGTCACAGGGGAGTGGTACTGTGCCTGGGGGAAGGAAAGAGCTGTTTCCTGCTTCCCGTCTGCTATGCCTGTCTCCACTGCCTGAACCAGTGGGCCGAGCACACAGGTATAAGCCTCTATGCTTTACGTTTGTTGTTGCTATAGACAGATCTTCCTTCTAGCTCACCTAATGCCAGGGTAGGGTTTGCTGGTTTGTGAGGCAGGTGGGGCTGGCTGGGAGAAAGGCACAGTAGGCTGCGTATCATGGAGGGGGTCCTTGGAGCTGTGTAGCAAACCAGGGAACTGGAGCACCTGAAGATCGTCTAAGGTGGAAGATTTCTTTTTCCTCCTTAAATATGAGAGTCTATATGGCAAAGCTCCCAACCTGCTGGGAAGAGTGCACCCAGACAATTTTGTCTACCTTTCCTCTCTCCTGAGCAGTAAGCTCTGTGCAATCCTTGCCCCTTTAGCAGCCCTCTTGCTAAGGGCTTCCTTGTTAGGAAGTCTCTCAAACTGCCCACCTTTCTTTTGTCCCAGAGCAGTCGGATATGGATCCCTGCTTTCCACAAGCGGCTGGAATCTTAGTCTCTCCAGGAATTCTGCCCATCTTGGCTTTCCAACCCTGTAATCATGAGAGTATCCTGCACGCACCATGAAATGTAGGTCTGTGCTCCCAGAGCAGATCTTCAGAGTTAGGTATTCAGCAATCCCAGGCCTCCACTCCCCCCTGCTCTATTTCTCTTCTTCCCGCCAGTGAGCTGGGATGGGGGAAGGGATTGAGTCCCACTGGGCCACAGCTTTCTGTTCTGTGAGGTCTGCTCTTTTCTCCAGGTGTATGCAGTCTGGTGCAGTCCTCTTTCCTGTTGCTCTTTCAGGATTGGTTGTATTAATTATATTTTCGTATTATGTGAGGTTTTAGGAGGAAGCCTGTGTCTCACCTCTCACACCACCATCTTTAATCCCCCCCCGCTGTGACTTTCTCTCTTAATACCAGAGAGTATTAATGAAACAACCACATGTGATTTTCCACTCTGCCAGTGAGTCTTTCCATTTTCCTTCGAATTCCAATTCCCTTGGATTTTTTGAATTCTAGTCCCTTGTGTACTCATTCATTCATTCATTCACCCCACCTTTATTTAATAGACATTTATTGAGTGGCATACACAGAGGACTTTAAAGTTTGCAAGAGTACGGTAGAAAACAGCACTTGACAAAGACTTTGCAGACCTGAGTTCACTGAGAAGCATGTACTGGACTACCTGCCCATCCTCACACCACTCTGTAGGTCTTCCTGGATGCATTATAGGAAAAAACATACTTTTACTACCTTAGACTGTGTAAGGAAGCAGATATACCATAAATGGCACAACAGGAATGTGTGCCCAGAGTGCCTGTGTTAGACTGCAGTTTTGCCACTTTTAGCCACATGACCTCAGAAAAGGTGTTAACTCTATGACTCTGTCTCTGTCTGTAAAATGAGAAAATAATAGTAACTATCACATATGTTCTCATTAAATTGTAAAGTACTTAAGGGTCTGGTATAGAGTAACTGCTATATATATTTATAATATTTATAAATGTTTATAAAAACTTATATTTACATAAAGTATTTATACTTGTTAAATTATATGTTATGAAAATGAAATGAGTTAGCACACATGTAAAATTCTTAGACCTGTGCCTAACATGCAAACTAAAGGTTAGCTATAAATATTATTACTCAGCGTACTTCTGGGTAACCTGACTAGGCCCCTTCTGTAGGAATTCTTGCACACATTCTATACTATGAGACCCTGCCACCCAATCATGACTGGCTTAACCAAAGAAAAAGCACCTGACCAAAGGCAGATGATCCACCATGAGTAACTGGAGCAATCTAATGGTCCTCTCTGGAATTTCCAGTAAGGATATAGAACAGTAAGAACTGGAGTAAAAATTCACATAGAGAAATAGCAGGGACTAGGAAGCAGCTGTCATATGCACAGCATAACATGAAAAGGGATCCCTGGAGCCCTGCTGATTACTCAGCTACATAGCTGAGTCTCGAGTCACCTTCATATCTCTGAACTTAATACCAGGTTCCCAAGTGTGCTGTGGTTTCTCTTTGTCCCACACTGCTTTGTGTCCTGCTGTTGCTGGTTACCCTGATCCACAGCCAAGTGGCAAGATTCCTTTTTGTTATTTCCACTGACATCTTAACCACAGGCCACCATAAGTTATGGATGTTTCTTGCAACATTAAGAGCCTCATCACTAAATCATAAGGAGCTACTGGGTAGACAGCAAGTTCCAAAGAAAGCTTTCAATCCTTTCTGGACATCAGAATTACTATACTGATTTTTTAAATGCATAGTTTGGGCTCTACCACCCAGATGACGGTTCAATAATCTGGAGTAAAGCTTAGGTATTAATGTACTTATAAAATTCCATAGATTACTACATACACCTCAGGCTGAGAATTACTGAAGGATAGTCAAAGACTGACATTAGGCCAGAGCCAGGAAAAGAGAGGGAACAAAAGTAAGATGGTGATCAGTGCTTAAATATAAAACTTTCTTATAATCTCTTCATCAATGATGTACAAATGGGCACTTTTCCAGCCCACTGCAATGTAGGGGTAAGATAATCTTTCTAGAACATATAATACTCTTTCAAAACCTTTGATTCCCTACCCAGCATAGAATAAAGCCTGTATCCCAGCATGCCCAGATCCTACCTACCTTTTGGTCAATTCCTGAATATTTTCCATTCCTTTAATGATAGTCTTTTAGCCTAAATTGCCCTATGCCAACCTTCCTGTCCACCTTGAAGTAACAGCAATAATGATTTTCAGGTTATAGTATGTTTCCTCAAACATTGTTACATTTCTTCCTCACAGCAGCAACCATGAGAAATAGATACGGTTTTATTTCAACTTCCTGACCCAGAGACTGAAGCTCACACAGATGTGTCATACCCAGTCCCTGTCAAATAACAGAAAGGGAATAAAAATTGACCAGAAATAGAAAACTGAACCAAGTCTTTTAACAAAGTCCAAGATTTTGTTTTCATTTGTTCCACTTTAACAATACCATAATACTTCCCAAGATTGAAATCTTAATCTTTCAAAAATCAGATCTGATGACATGCCATTAAGTGTTCCATAATGCCCCTAATCATAGCCTCTAGTTTATAATGAATAATAATGATAGTTACCATTTTTTAATTTCTCAATAGATACCAGGCATTATGGTAAGAACTTTGGACATTTAATCACAGGTCCTACTTTACCGAAGAAGAGATGGAGGTTTAGAGAGGTGAAACAACTCACTTGAAGCTAGCCAGCTAGTAAGTGGGAGAGCCAAGCCACTGACCACAGAGCTTGTGTACCTGACCCTTACGCAATACTCTGCTTGGCTATTTTTTCTTTTGCTTGTTTTAAGGTTAATTATTAACATGTTATTTCTCCTCCCTCCTCTAAAACCCTGGGTTTAGGAACATGCTCGGATCACACACTCCCTCCCCTCACCACCACACAGATATCCATGGTGCTTCAACTATTCGATAAATATCTAGAAAATTTATTAATGTGAGTCTGCCAAAGATGAGACCAGAATCTTTGAGATCCAAATGCTTGAATAAATTCAATTTAATTCAACTGATCTCTATTTATCTTTATTTTCACTTTGCCTCATCAAATTCTTCTAGGAAAAAATATTTCACGAAGGCTTTGCTGGTCGAGCATTCCTTCGCCCTGCCTGACACATGAGGGTCAAATGAGATAAGGTATGGCAGTTCACCTAGGCAGGTACAAAATTGCTGACAAATTTGTATCACCCCCTCAACTTGTCCTGCTCCAGCAAGAGTAACGGAGACTGTCAGGTATCTGTTCCAGGAAATTCTTCACCTCAAAATTCGGTCACTCTGTTTCTCAATACTGTGCAATGGTTCTCTGAGGCCGTGGAGTCTCCTGAGCGCTTTATGCTCAGCATGATTAGAGTGAATGACAGGAAAGGCGAATGGACTCAGGAGTCCCAGTTTCCCAGACTGCCACTGAGTGAGCCATATTCTTACACCTTGGAAACACCCCTGCCACACACCTCACACAAATCACACCTGTGTCTGCATTCTCTGCTTTTGAGACTTTCGCTGCTGTGTGACTCAGATGCTGTTCAACCCTCTTTACCCATCTTGTTTGCATTATTTTGATCTGGATCCCTTGGTGATGTTCACCATTCCCAAACCTCTCTGGCTTACATGTGGTTCTCATTGCGACCCATTTAAGATTATCAACAGTAGTTTAGCAACGGTGACTCCGTTCCCCCAAACAGCTTGTGACAGTCCATGCACAGATTTTTATCTCTTTACATAAAACTCCATCAATGTTGCACGCTCAGACACAGAACTTTATAACCATATGTTCCTAATATTTGGATTTTTTTCCTTCTAGGCTTTGTGAATGGAAGAGAGATATGGCATCTTTCTTGTTCTTTCACAGACAAAAGGTTTATTCACTAAACTTAAAGTCATTTGACAAAGAGTCGTCATTATTTTCAAGCATCATTATCAATTCTTTCTAAATTTATAAAGTTGTTAATACCTGTTCACCTAAGAGGAACACTTGGTGAATCCCTCTCACCCAAGAATTTCAACATTTATGTTTGTCCATTTTTAATAGCAGAATTCCAGCTGCTGCTGTTAGAAAACATTTAGAATGTAGCTGCTCTGCAGTGTTTTCATTGATGATGAAAAATAAAGGTGAACCCAATTTATCTGTTTCAACCCAACATGCTACCAATAGGTTGTTTCAGTTGTACAAAGCCAACTCTGATTTTCAGGACTGTTTTGCTCCAAATACTTTGAATTATGTTTACCATGATCTTATGGGCTTCCATTTATTAGTTTCTGCATATGACTAATAAGTTAAACTGTATTGTGTGCATGTTAAGTGCCAGAACCCCTGCTAAGCAGGTTCCACATAGAATCTCATTTGTATGAGATGGATACTATTATTAAACTCATTTAACAGGTGAAGAAATTGAGCCTAAAGAGATTTAGTAAATTTTCAGGGTACCCAGCCAGTAACTATGGAACTGGGATTTGAACCCAGGTGTGTCTGATTCCAAAGCCCAAGGTTTTAGCCACATAAACCACTTACAAAGATACTCATCAATACAAAATGTGGACATTCAGTCTCTGTCAGGGTTCAGAGAACACTACTGACTAGGTTTTCTTTGTGCACAATTCATATAATAGTCACACCAATCACACTGGCTATTTAGCAGCTGCCATATCTGACCTACTTGCTCTTCGGGGCTTCCAATGAAATTTTTAAGAAATCTGAGATCAGTGATGTCCTCCTCCATTTAAATTGCATTGAAAGGTTTTTCCAGAACCTATTTTCTATAGCCATTAGTTCAGTCTCTCCACTGCCTTCCTTCAAATTATTTTAGCCAGTATCCTGCGGCTATGCAGTAAAAACTGCTCAGGTTTTAGTATCCTTAAAAATAAATTTCCATGTCAATTCTCTACCCTCTCTTTCCCCTACCCAACATAAAAACCTCCCAAATTCCTAATTCTTCTGGTCAGAGGAATAGGGAATTGCATAACAATTTGCAATATATCTTACAAAGTACCCTTTCAGGGGTCTCTGACATTATATGTAGTGACTATGTAGGAGCAAAGTTGAGTCTCTGGAACAGTTCTCTACTACAGAATGACAAGTAATTTAAGATTTTAAGAAACTTTTGCCCTAGATAATACTTGAAAATCCAGCCTCATATAAAGACTCACGTTCTCCCCTTTAAATCTGTTCTGGGGTCTCAATTCTTTGTTTCCCAGTCTACATATGCCATCATATATAATGTCTGTGGAAACATATTGATTTAAAGATCAAGTCAGCAATGGAATTGGGCTCTTTGCAAGTTACCTTGGTTTAACAACTGAAAACCTCTGTAATTGCCTCTGAGACTGAATCACTGAAACTTTAATTCACTTGTGCTCGCACATGGAGGAACTTAACTGCTCACTCTAGGCTTCTACCCCCTAAGTGCCTTCGAAAGGGAATGACAAAGCAAGCAAACTGCCTATTTGTGGGTGTAAGGGGCAACTCCAGTAAACTCTTAGCCACAGAATAACGTTCGGGATGTTATCCATCTATAAAACTAGTTATATGACACAGCTGTCTTGGGAATCATACATCCTATGACAGTCGTGAATTTTAAAAAGCACCCATTGACTTCTGACCTGTTTTTTGAGAGGGTGAGTAAGCAAACAGTAGACCTGGTGACTCAAAGTTAAACATATTTCAAGGAAAACCTGGAGGAGAAGTCAGAAACTAGAAAGCAGAGCAATGGCTTTTCTAGGAAGAACTTTCAATTTCCCAGCAGAGCACACAGACTCTCCGTGCATGCCTATGAAAATCAGATACATTACATACTTAATATTCACTTATACCCCCTTGAATTTAAAGGGCAGTTTTCCATAAGAGTCCAAAGCATTTCCTTGTTTAGAGATACATTGAAGCACTAAAAAATTATGTATAGAATACCACTGGAACTATTTTACTGGACTCTCCATTGAGCAGTTTCTCAGTCAACTGTACTTTATATACATATACATAAATATGTGCATAAGATGTCAGCATTGTTCAAGGACATGTCATAATGAGTTTATTAATGTTTTCATATGTATGTATGTATGTATGTTTCCTATCTAGACAGTTAAGTGAGTTATCTCTGTCAGTTCATCAGTAAAAAACAATATTGAAACTAATATTCTTTTCCTATTATTTCATTGAAAACTATAACTCAGTGTGTAAAAAGAAAAAAAAGTAACAGTCACTCCTGAATTATTCACAATACTATGTTTTTCCAGAATTTAAACCCCATGAATTAACCATCATTCTCTAGAGAAACAGAAACAAAAAGAGATACACATATAGAAAGAAATTTATTATGAGGAATTGGCTCACCTGATTATAGAGGCTAAGGAGTTTCAAGATCTGCATTTGGGAACTGAAGAACCAGGAGAGCCAATGATTGAGTTCCATTCTGAATCAAAGGAATGGGAACCAGGATAACTGACGGTATTGGATTCAGTCCAAAAGCCTGCAAGCTCAAGATTCAAGAGGAGCTGTTCTCAATTTGAATCCTAAGGCAGGAGAAGACCTATGTTCCATCTCAGTCAGGAAAGAGGAGTTTTCTCTTACTTAAGGGAGGGTCAGACATCCTGCTCCATCCAGGCCCACAACAGATTAGATGAGGCCCACCACACTAAGGAGGGCAATATGCTTTATTCAGTCTACTGATTCAAATGTTAATTTTATGCAAAAACATCCTCACAGACAGGACACAGAATAATGTTTGACCAAATATCTGGTCACCCCATGCCCTAATCAAGCTGACACACAAAATTAATCATTACACCTCATATTATTACATTTCCAGTCCATTATTTGGGTCAGATCTAATTTCAACCAATTAGACATGTTACTGAAATTTACTAAAATAGTCCAAGATATTCATTAACTTTAATATCAATACTTATATGATAATTAAGAGCTAAAAGTGTTTTTGAATGATAATATACCATGAGATAGGCAAAACACATTATTCTATCAAGCCATTTATCTACCTTCCTTTATAGTAGGTGCATATAAAACAAAATAGGAGCAATCACATTAATTAGTATTAACAAAGGAAGGTTTCAATAAAATATGTTGCGTTGAGATTCAAGATGGTGATGTGAAAGAAGGCTGCACCAGACTGCATACAGACCTCACGAACAGAGCAGACCTCATAAAACAGGGTAACGTACGAAAGCCTTGATCCGGTGGGACAGAAGCCCTTCCCCCACCCCAGCTCACTGAAGGGAGAGAGAGAAACGGAGCAGGGAGGGGATGGAAGCCTAGAACTGCTGAACACCCATCCCAGGAGGTCTGCTTTGGACCACAGACCTACACTGTGTGGTGCTCCAGAGGTTACTGGGGTTGGGGTACTGGGATAGGCAGAGAGCTTGAAAGACTGAGATTCTGGCCGTTCATGGAGGATGGGGATCCACATCCAGCCACTATGGGACAAAGGAAAAGTAGGTGGTCTGAGAGGATTCCTAGCAGCAAGAGGGCTGCTGAAGGGGCAGAGTCTGCATGGAGCTTGCAACAGGGGAGAAGGGATAGGTGGACAAGGTTGTCTGGGTGCACTCTTCCCACCAGGTTGGGAATTTTGAGGAGCTTCAGGCACCCCATCCCCCTGGCTGTTTACACAGCTCCAGGCCCTCCACTGGGACACACAGCATGCTGCACCTTACTCCTGGCGTGGCGGCAACTCCTCCCAAACCAGCAGTCACTGCGCTGGCATCAGGCCAGCCGGAGGCCCCACCTACAACAGCCAGAGACACCAAGCACAGAGGCTGACACCTGTGTGCTTGGCCCACTGGATCTGACACTGAAGACAGGTACTGCAGCTGGGAATCAGGAAACAGCTCTTCCCTGCCTCACGGAATGAGCGCCATTCCCCTATGTCCCCAAACCTCACTCTAGGGACTGAGCCACTCCAGAGACTAGAGCTTCTGGGCACTAGAGGGCACCACATAGAATTATGAAACATCAAAGGAACCTGGTTCAGACCAAAGTATCACAAACCCCAGAAAAAGGGCCAAATAAAACTGAACTCACCAATGTTCCTGAAAGAGAGTTTAAAATAAAAATCATAAACATACTCATGGAGGTAAAGAAAAATATTCAAGAACTCAGGGATGAATATAAGACGGAGATTCGATCATTAAGAAATTCCGTATCTGAAATGAAACATACAATGGACGGATTTAAAAGAAGATTACAAGGAGTAGAAGAGACAGTAAATAGAATAGAAATTAGAGAAGAGGAATACAAAGATGCTGACGCAGAGAGAGAAAAAAGGATCTCTAAGGATGACAGAATGTTGAGAGAAATGTGTGACCAATCCAAATGGAAAAATATCCACATTATAGGGGTACCAGAAGAAGAGAGAGAAAAAGGGACAGAAAGTGTTATTGAGGAGGTAACTGCTGAAAAATTCCCCAATCTGGTGAAGGAGATACTCTCTCTGGCCTTGGAGGTGAACAGATCTCCCAACACAAGGGACCCAAGGAAGACAACATCAAGACATATAATAATTAAAAGAGGACTTCCGGGAAGATGGAGGCATGAGCAGGGCGGTGGAAATCTCCTTTCAACACTATATTTATCTATGAAAATACAGCAAATACAGCTATTCCTAAAAGAGAGACCAGATTACACAGGAAAGCGCACAGCGTGCAGCTACACCCAAGAGGACCCGGCACCCCAAGAGGCAGGTAGAATAAGGAGCTGCGACCCCACGGGACCCGAGCACTCAACCACCCCAGTGCACCGGGGGGAGGAGAGAATTCAGAGCAGGGAGGGAGTGGAACTACGCCCCGTGAAATAACCAGCCCCAGTGATCTGCGCGGGGAGCGCTGACCCACATACCGCGGTGTAGCAGAGATTGGAGAGAGAGGGGCATGATCTGAGCGGGGAACGCGCCAGGGTGCTTGCACCCAGCTCCCGGGAAAGAAAAAAGAAAAGTGCGTGCTTTCTCCAGCCGTCTTAAAGAGACAGGAGCCCAGCAGAGGAGCCGGATTGCCCTGGCACACACAGCCCAGCAGGCTGGGAGTCCTGGGGAGTTTCGGACCCCTTACCTGGTGACTGGGAAAGGGTCGCCGCACATTGACTTCCCAAAGAGATCAACAAACTCCCATTCGTTCCCACCTCGGCCAGAGCTACAAAGGGCCCTGCAGAGCAGCACAGGCACGGCTGCGGAATAATGGGGCAACAGCGCCACCTACAGCAGCTCACAGAATCTACTCCCGGTGGGCATTTTTGTTTTATTTTGTTTTGTGCTTTGTTTTGTTTTGTTCTGTTTTTTCTTTTTTCTTTTTTTCTTTCTTTCTTTCTTTTTTTTTTCTCTTTTTAAAGTCTTAAAGATCTCAGCAGACATACATGGCAACTACCAGTGACCACTTCTATAGCCATGAAAAGACAGAGGAATATGGTTCAGACTAAAACCAACCAGACAACCCCAAAGAGGGAGCAGGAAGGGAAGAAAATTCACAGTCTTCCTGAAAAAGAAATCAGAATAAAAGTCATAACCATGCTGATGGACCTACAGAGAAATGTGCAAGAGCTGAGGGAGGAAGTGAGGGAACTGAGGAAAGACAATACAGAAATCAGACAAGCAATCGACGGGCTTAACAGCAGACTGAATGAGATGCAAGAGACTGTTAATGGAATAGAAATCAGAGAACAGGAATACAGAGAAGCTGAGGCAGAGAGAGATAAAAGGATTTCTAGGAATGAAAGAATATTAAGAGAACTGTGTGACCAATCCAAACAGAACAATATTCGCATTATAGGAGTACCAGCAGAAGAAAAGGGAGAAAAAGGGATAGAAAGTGTCTTTGAAAAAATAATTGCTGAAAACTTTCCCTTGTTGGGGAAAAAAATAGTCTTGCAGTCCACGGAAGCCCACAGATTTCCCAACACAAGGGACCCAAGGAAGACAACACCAAGACACATAATAATTAAGATGGCAAAGATCAAAGATAAAGACAGAGTATTAAAGGCAGCTAGAGAGAGAAAAAAGATCACCTACAAAGGAAAACCCATCAGACTATCATCAGACTTCTCAACAGAAACCTTACAGGCCAGAAGAGAAAGGCATGATATATTTAACGTAATGAAACACAAGGGTGTCGAACCAAGAATATTGTATCCAGCACGATTATGACTTAAATATGATGAAGGGATTAAACAATTTCCAGACAAATGAATGTTGAGAGAGTTTGCCTCTTATAAACCACCACTACAGGATATCTTAACCGAACTGCTCCAGAGGGAAGCACACCTAAGGCTAAAAATATGTCACCAGAGAAAATAAAATAATAGCAAAGAAAGCAGACCATCCAAATACTAACTAAAGTCAAACAATAAAACACCTAGTATATAAAGAATGGAGGAGGAACAATAAGAAGGGAGAGAAATAAAGAAACATCAGACGGTGTTTACAATAATTAACAAGAAAGTTAAGTTAGATGGTTAGATAGTAAAGAAGCAACCCCTGAACCTTTGGTAACCACGAATCTAAAGCCAGTAATCGCAATAAGTACATATCTATCGATGATTACCTTAAATGTAAATGGACTGAATGCATCAGTCAAAAGACACAGAGTAACAGAATGGATAAAAAAGCAAGACCCATCTATATGCTACTTACAAGAGACTCACCTCAAACCCAAAGATATACACAGACTAAAAGTGATGGGATGGGAAAAGATATTTCATGCAAACAACAAAGAGAAAAAAGCAGGTGTTGCAGTACTTGTACCAGACAAAATAGACTTCAAAACGAAGAAAGTAACAAGAGATAAAGAAGGACACTACATAATGATAAAGTGGTCAGTCCAACAAGAAGATATAACCATTATAAATATATATGCACCCAACACAGGAGCGCCAGCATATGTGAGACAAATACTAACAGAATTAAAGGAGGAAACAGACAGCAATGCATTCATTTTAGGAGACTTCAACACACCACTCACTCCAAAGGACAGATCAACCAGACAGAAAATAAGTAAAGACACAGAGGCACTGAACAACACACTAGAACAGATGGACCCAACAGACATCTACAGAACTCTACACCCAAAAGCAACAGGATACACATTCTTCTCAAGTGCACATGGAACATTTTCCAGAATAGACCACATACTAGGCCACAAAAAGAACCTCACTAAATTCAAAAATATTGAAATCCTACCAACCAACTTCTCAGATCACAAAGCTACAAAACTAGAAACAAATTTAGAAAAAAACCAAAAAGGCTCACAAATACATGGAGACTTAACAACATTTTCCTAATTAATCAATGGGTTAACAACCAATTCAAAACAGAAATCAAAGAATATATGGAGACTAATGACAACAACAACACAAAGCCACAACTTCTGTGGGACGCAGCAAAGGCAGTTCTAAGAGGAAAGTATATTGCAATCCAGGCCTATTTAAAGATTTAAGAAAGGAAGAACATTCCCAAATGAATAGTCTAAAGACACAATTACTGAAATTGGAAAAAGAAGAACAAATGAGGCCCAAAGTCACCAGAAGGAGGGACATAATAAAGACCAGAGACGAAATAAATAAAATTGAGAAGAATAAAACAATAGAAAAAAATCAATGAAACCAAGAGCTGGTTCTTTGAAAAAATAAACAAAATAGATAAACCCCTAGCCAGACTCATTAAGAGAAAAAGAGAATCTACACACATAAACACAATCAGAAATGAGAAAGGAAAAATAACGACAGACACCACAGAAATACAAAGAATCATAAGAGAATATTATGAGAATCTATATGCTAACAAACTGGAAAATATAGAAGAAATGGACAACTTCTTAGAAAAATACAACCTGCCAAGACTGACCAAACAAGAAACAGAAAAACTAAACAGACCAATCACCAGCAACGAAATTGAAGCGGTACTCAAAAAAGTACCCAAGAACAAAACCCCCGGGCGTGAAGGATTCACCTCTGAATTCTACCAGACATATAGAGAGGAAATAACACCCATTCTCATTAAAGTTTTCCAAAAAATAGAAGAGGAGGGAATACTTTCAAACTCATTCTATGAAGACAGCATCACTCTAATAACAAAACCGAGCAAAGACCTCACCAAAAAAGAAAATTACAGACCAATATCCCTGATGAACGTAGATGCAAAAATACTCAACAAAATATTAGCAAACCGAATTCAAAAATACATCAAGAGGATCATACACCATGATCAAGTGGGATTCATCCCAGGGATGCAAGGATGGTACAACATTCGAAAATCCATCAACATCATCCACCACATCAACAAAAAGAAGAACAAAAACCACATGATCATCTCCATAGATGCTGAAAAAGCATTTGACAAAATTCAGCATCCATTCCTGATTAAAACTCTCAACAAAATGGGTATAGACGGCAAGTACCTCAACATCATAAAGGCCATACATGACAAACCCACAGCTAACATCATACTTAACGGCGAGACGCTGAAAGCGTTTCATCTAAGATCGGGAACAAGACAGGGATGCCCACTCTCTCCACTGTTATTCAACATAGTACTGGAGGTCCTAGCCACGGCAATCAGACAAAACAAAGACATGCAAGGCATCCAGATTGGTAAAGAAGAAGTCAAATTGTCACTATTTGTGGATGACATGATATTGTACATAAAAAACCCTAAAGACTCCACTCCAAAACTACTAGAACTAATATCTGAATTCAGCAAAGTTGCAGGATACAAAATTAACACACAGAAATCTGTTGCTTTCCTATACACTAATGATGAACTAACAGAAAGAGAAATCAGAAAAACAATTCCATTCACAATTGCATCAAAAAGAATAAAATACCTAGGAATAAACCTAACGAAGGAAGTGAAAGACCTGTACTCTGAAAACTACAAGACACTCCTAAGGGAAATTAAAGAGGACACTAACAAATGGAAATGCATCCCATGCTCTTGGCTAGGAAGAATAAATATTGTCCAAATGGCTATACTACCTAAAGCAATCTACAGATTCAACGCAATCCCTATCAAACTACCAACAGCTTTCTTCAATGAACTAGAACAAATAATTCTAAAATTCATATGGAACCACAAAAGACCCCGAATAGCCAAAGCAATCCTGAGAAGGAGGAATAAAACAGGGGGAATTACACTCCCTGACTTCAAGCTCTACTACAAAGCCACAGTAATCAAGACAATTTGGTATTGGCACAAAAACAGACCCACAGAGCAGTGGAACAGAATAGAAAATCCAAACATTAACCCAAACATATACAGTCAATTAATATTTGATAAAAGTGCCTTGGATATACAATGGGGAGATGACAGCCTCTTCAGCAGCTGGTGTTGGAAAACTGGACAGCTACATGTAAGAGAATGAAACTGGACTACTGTCTAGCCCCATACACAAAGGTAAACTCAAGGTGGATCAAAGACCTGAATGTAAGTCATGAAACCATAAAACTCTTAGAAAAAAACATAGGCAAAAATCTCTTGGACATAAACATGAGTGACTTCTTCATGAACATATCTCCCCGGGCAACGGAAACAAAAGCAAAAATGAACAAGTGGGACTACATCAAGCTGAAAAGCTTCTGCACAGGAAAGGACACCATCGGTAGAACAAAAAGACATCCTACAGTATGGGAGAATATATTCATAAATGACGTGTCTGATAAAGGGTTGACATCCAAAATACATAAAGAACTGACACACCTTAACAACAAAAAGCAAATAATCCAATTAAGAAATGGGCAGAGGACATGAATAGACACTTCTCCAAAGAAGAAATTCAGATGGCCAACAAGCACACGAAAAGATGCTCCACATCGCTAATCATCAGAGAAATGCAGATTAAAACCACAATGAGATATCACCTCACACCAGTCAGGATGGCCAACATCCAAAACACAAACAACAACAAATGTTGGCGAGGATTTGGAGAAAAGGGAACCCTCCTACACTGCTGGTGGGACTGCAAATTAGTTCCACCATTGTGGAAAGCAGTATGGAGGTTCCTCTAAAAACTAAAAATAGAAATACCATTTCACCCAGGAATTCCGCTCCTAGGTATTTACCCTAAGAATGCAGCAGCCCAGTTTTAAAAAGACATATGCACCCCTATGTTTATCTCAGCACTATTTAAAATAGCCAAGAAATGGAAGCAATCTAAGTGTCCATCAGTAGATGATGGATAAAGAAGATGTGGTACATACACACAATGGAATACTATTCAGCCATAAGAAGAAAACCAATCCTACCATTTGTAACCACATGGATGGTACTGGAGGGTATTATGCTCAGTGAAATAAGCCAGGCGGAGAGAGACAAGTATCAAACGATTTCACTCATCTGTGGTGTATAAGGACAAAGCAAAAACTGAAGGAACAAAACAGCAGCAGAGTCACAGAACCCAAGAATGGACTAACAGTTACCAAAAGGAAAGGGACTGGGGAGGATGGGTGGGAGGGAGGGACAAAGGGGAAAAAGGGGCATTACGATTAACACACATAATGTAGCGGGGGTGGACACAGGGAAGGCAGTATAACAGAAAAAAGACAAGTAGTGACTCTAGCATCTTACTATGCTGATGGACAGTGATTGTAATGGGATATGTGGTGGCGACTTGATAATAGGGGGCATATAGTAACCATAATGTTCATGTAACTGTACATTAATGATAGGAAAATTATATATATATAATGGTGTGTTATCCTATATGGTTTCGTCAGGTGAACTGGTCTGAAAGACATACAGAAATTTTCTCCATGTGTCTTTCCAACTTCCCCAAACTTTGGTCTTAGAAGTTTGTTGGTAGAAAACAAAGCTACAAAGCCTCTAAAACTATCATGGACATTCTTAAATGAAATTTTAAAATGGCAAATCCAATATTCACTAGTTCCCTAGGTTAGCAAGCAGAATATAAGCAGACAAGCAAACATTTCAGTGTGCTGTTATATAGGTGTGTCATAAATACAGAAACCTTGTAATTATCTCAGGAATTGTATATTGTTTATTAGTTTCATGCCTTAATGAAGGAAGACTCAATGTTTTTCATATTAAAATGGGAGGGTTGGGTGTAAAGGTGGATTGGGAGGAGTAAAGCATGATTCTTAATGAATCTGAATCTTCAGTTTTTTTATCAGCTATTTTATGCTCTGCAGGTAATAAACAAAAATGGTGACAGCCAAACATGCATTTTGCATCATAACAAACCCACTGGATCTGCAAACAGTTGTTTAAGGTGTTCCTTTTCCATCAGGAAAAACAATAGCATTTATTAGCAGCATTTCACTCCACTCACATGATTTGTGTGTTCTTCATTCTCAAAGTGTCAGCTGTCAAATGAAATGATGGGGACTGACAGTTTAGATTTTTAAAAGTTCAGCTCCTTTCAAATGCACTAAATGAACAAGAGCTGCCTAATTTGGGCTCAAGAAAAAGCAACAAAAATCCCCTGTAAGTATGCAAGGTTTTATTCTACTTTTGCATGCTTAGTATGCACAGAGAATGTTAAATACTTTTCAGCTGGATACACTGTTAATTCTATGAGTGAGAAAGATTTCATTAGGTGAGCTTCAGGCAAGAGTAGGCTACAAATGGAATTTCCTTTTATTTTCTGAAATTCACAGTATATGACCCATATCCAATGATAAAAGGTCTATAAACTCTCTTGCTGTATTTAATTGCATAAACTTCCATTATATTCTACTATTAACATGGGAACACTTTGACACAGATATCAGAAGGGGGAAAAATGAATAAAAAATAAAACCTTCACTCTTAACAAAACCAACATCATCTTAGTATCCTGCAGAAGCACATCCAACTTGTAAATTCCAAGCACACATATTAAATATTTTTTCAACCAATTAGTTACTTTTAATTTTGGCAGCACAAAAATCTATTAATCACTATTTAATTATCTGGAGTTCTTCCCTGCCTAATTAGTGCCTTCCGTATTGCATCTTCAACTAAACTGGGGACGCTATCAACTCATTTATCTGATACGTATTTGGTGCACTGGTGAGTTAATTAATGAAAAAAGAAAAAAACTCATTTAAATGGTTCATTCAAAAAAAAGGCTTATTAAACACTTTGAACATTAAATAAGCCGACCGATTTTATTGGGTTTTCATTGCTCTAAAAAGCATTATATAAATGCAAAATCCCTTGTGACATTTCTGGGTAAATATATGTTGTAGAAGGAATCAGAAGCAGTAGTGATCAGTTGGGTAGCAGCCCCTCTTAAGTACACTGCCTGAGGCACTGGGCTTTTGAAATCTTTTATACAAAAATAGGGACAATGATTAGACATAAGATTTTACTTGGAATTTTCTGATGTTAGGAACACTAACCATGATTGCAAATGAAATTACATTGTTATATTCTAGGTTATGTTGTGTAAAATGGTCTATATTACAACTATGCTTATAATACTGAAGAATACAAAGGCAGAGTAATTTCCCAAACCCCACCCTTCCTTCTACTACATTTCGCTCTCCCTTGCCAAAGGGCTGTGTGCCTGTCCTCCAGCAGTCTAGTTCACACAACACCCCCAGAAAGCCTTCCCTAAGCACCCCCAGAGTAGGTTGGGGGCCCATCCTAGACGTTTGCTCAGCACCTGGCCATAAACCTTTGTCTTTGTACTTACAGTGAGGAAGCAATGGGGCACAGTGATAAAGAATATGGCTATGGCTCAGAAAGAACTGGGTGCAAGTCTAGATTCAGACACCAAGTAGGTTGTTAGGATTACATGAAATGATCTAAGTGAAGGATCTAGTACAGTGCCTGACACATCATAAATGTATGATAACCATTAGTCATTTTTTAAAAATCACATTCTACTGTATCTACCTGTTCAGAGGTTTCTCCTGCTAGCTCCTGAGCACCCTGTGGAAAGAGAGACAATATCCATCCCTGTATCTAAATCTAAAGTAAAGAAATCTAAGGAACTCAAGAGTAAAATAAGCAAACTGAAGTCAAATTGCCCCTCCTCCTTCCAGAGAACAGTAAGAATCCTGAGGCACAAATCCATATGTACTAAATGCTTACAACATAGTTCACCTTGAAAAAAACAATAGCTATTGAACTATTATTAACACCTACAATGCTTTCTCTGGATATCCAGTAGATTGTCATAAAGACATAGATATTTGATACCTCATCTGAGTATTCATTTTGAGTCTTAACAGCTAAGAAATTATTCACAGGAAATCAAAAGTTGTCATAGCATGAAAATATTCAATAGTGAATTGACCATGTATGAGATTAGTTCCAACTTAAATTCCCCTCTGCAGTTAACATAGCAACTATTTTAATCCATAGATCAACATCTTGATTAGTTATACTCCTGCTGAGACTCTGATGTCTACAACTACTATGTAAATTGAATATATATTTAAAAGTTAAACTGAAAACTTTTCAAGATACAGGATTTCATAAAGCTTATTAAAGTGATATTGAAGACCTGCTCAAGTCACAGGCCGAGACTGTAGACCTTTCAAGATCAAACAATAAAAAGAGGGAGAAACAAAAAAAATATTCAGAAAAGGACCACTTGAACACCAAATGATTAGGAAAGCCCATTTGAAACTCAATAAAGCCATGAAATATTTTTGCAAAATTTATTCTTTTTATGAGCATGCTCTTAAAGCCAAATATGAAGAATTTGATATCCTAAAATCAGGTTGGAAAGAATATTCAAAAATCCATGACTTGGTTAATTCTTCAGTTGTTCTAAGGATTAGAGAATAGTTTTTATTATAACCTAAATTTTGTTTTAAAACTATTTTCATTATTTTTCATTTTATATTTCTAGATAATGCTTCAACCAAACCTTTCCTTTTCCCACTACTGTCCGTGAAATTTTGATTTCAGTTTTAAGTAGATTCGTTCAAAGTGGGATAGCAGTTGCACACCAGTTTGGGATAGGGCCGTCTTACGGCGCCACCACTAGCACTCCCACCGCCATGTCCCACCATTTTCTGATGACTTCCAAGGTGAGCTAAAATGCTAACGTGGCTCTCTTGAACTCAAGCTCATGGGCAACACACTTTTTAAAGAAAAATGCAAGTACAGTTCTGCAGAGAGATCTTCATGAGGTAACTCTCTTCTCAGGAATAGTCCCTTGGCATGGTGTAGCCCCTATTTTTTGGGCACCCATTCCCCCCGATAAATAAAGTGATGGAAAGATCCAAACTGTACTGCACTAGGAAATGGGTGTTTAATCCACAGGGGCTCTACAACTAAATCCCACTCAGTGCTAGGCACTGCAATGCTCCAAAACACCATATGTTGCTGGATATACTATAAACAATATTCCAGAATATTTTTAAGCCTCTCCTATCTTTTTTTCCCCTGATGTAACCATTGGTTGGAAGAAAAGAGAGGATTTTGAAAATAATTTTAATCTAATTTTTCTCTCTAATATTGAAATCACCAAAAGAAGAAATATGTAATACTAAACTATTTGTACTTTATAAAGTAATACATCTAAAAATATATTAAATTTCAATATTCTTTGAAACTATTCTATGGTGCATAAATAGCTTTTGCCCAAAGGTAGTTTCTTTACATCATTGGTAATTACATATTATACATTCTGTGCTTCTTTTATGACAAGGTGTTTTTGTTTCCATTTTAGTGATACCTTTAAAGAAAAATTCAAATATGTTCATTAGAATACCAAAGGTAATTTTTTTCTCTCAATTTCTCTGTCAACTTAGTTCAGCTCTAATTCAGGCAAATTCCTGACTGATATCAGAGTTCTATTTACTGATTATCTATTCTCCCCTTTGGGATCATAAGATTTTAAGTGAAAAAAAAACCTAAAAGATTTATTGCTAATGGGATTCTACAAATGTTATCTTTGTTCAGAGTAAAAGTAATATATGTTCCTGGCTTTATAGAGCATCTTTAATGTTCCTTTTTTGAATATGTACAGCTCATTTAGAAACCAAGAATAGATAGTAACTCATCATTTTTGCTACCTGCCTTAAAATATCTGCATTTTGTCTGTTTGAAAATAATATAAACTTGTGATTTAATTGATGTCATAACTTCAATTCATCACCACATTCTCGTAAACAAAGAGGCTCTGAATAATGAACAAAATGCTTATTGTTCATTAGAAAAAGGTCATAACATGTTATATTTACATTTATGTCATGTCTTATTACTAAATCTATATAACCCATCTTCCTTCATTATTTCTGAATGGGAGACTGATGATAAGTGCTATTTTCAAGATTTTTTTAATCCCTTTTATTTGTCTGGCTAATTTGTGTGCTGAAGCATAACAAAGATAACCCTATGTTTTGCTTGTTTAGTTATTAGGGATTTGCAACTCCCCAAAATCAAGTATGAGTTCCTCAGTGTAACACTTGCATGGGTCGACAGCTTCAGGGGAGAGAGGTCAGCTGTCTGGTGAAGGAAGAAGAAATCTGTCTACGTGATCCTAATTTGCTTTGTATAATGGACATTGGGCTTGGAATTGGGAATGATTTGTTGTTAGGTTAAGCAGCAGGGAAGCTTATGGCTTATTATTTTTACTCCTGATACAACCGAAGCAATGGGTGAGTAATGAGAGGACCATAGATAATCATAATGATCCCAGGCGATGAATTGTGTGTGCTAGGGCGATAGTGCCGGTTTTATCAGACTGTGATGGCCAGTAAGCTAATACAAACTATAAATATGCAGATTAGCCAAATCTTTATTACATCTGCAAATGGCTACCGGCGTGGTTTTTCTCTCCCACTTCATAATTTTGATGATTCTGACTCCAAGCCCTACCTTACATTTAAGGAAATTTAAATTAAAGGAAAATATATCACATTGTGATAGGAAGATGAAAATGTACCCAGTGACACCTAACAGTCACACAATTAAAGCACCAACATTAACACGGGTGTCCCATTCCTAGAACACCAAGAAACTGATTCCTTATCCAGTACCAGTCCATCCAATGTTCACCCCTTCCCCTTCCCTCCTGACCCATTCCAGTGAACTTAGCTCACCCAAGATTTCTCATTTGCTGTGCTCTGTCCTTGTTTAAACTAAAGAAAATACAGGATCAGTCCTCTTTATTCTCACTATAAAGTCTCTTCAGAATCTAATTCAATGAGATTGTATTTGTTACAATGAATGCAGATTGTTCAATGGGGCAGATTTAAGAAATGCTGAAAAGAGTTCAGGGTTTGCAGGGTGGGGGCTAGCTGTATGGTGGGGGAGTGAAGTTTTATACATCACCCCATGTTTGTTAAGGTCTAAAAGCACTGAAAAGGATTTGTTCTGTTTGTGTAGAGGGCCTCCGTGCTCTGGGTCTCTAAGATGTTATGCCAAGCTTTTCAGCACATGAGCTTTCTCTTGATCTGGGGCCTAACGTGACCACAACCCAAGCGCAGGGGCTTCAGCACTCCGGGACTGGCCCACGGTGTCACTCCAGAGATGCTGGCAGTCTGCAATTCACGTGTCATTTATTTTAATATATGCATTTGGAAAATTGTTTCACAGGTCCTATTATTTCAAAGAGCCATTTTATTTGCTAAATGTTTTTGCTTATAAATTAACTGTTACTAAAAGATCTGCGATCTCCCAGGAGAATGATGATCTTTAATCATGTAATGTGAATAAACAGTCAGTTATCAGAGTCATTGGCATTATTAACAACCCTAGAGAGAGTTCTAAACCATAGGGCTGCATACTTTAGTTATGAATTGTCAGTCATAGACTTGGGTTGTATTCCTCGACTCATTGTTGCCCTATGTTCTGTGGCGGAAATTCCATACAACTCCATTTCACTGTCTGCTGTGATGTGTAGACCAAAGGGCTTAAAGATATTTCATCAACCTAAAAAGAACGCAACACTGCATGAATATGCAGAAACGTGTGTGTGTGTGCGTGTGTGCATGTGTGTATCTACTGAACAGGCTAGACTTGATGGGATACAATCAAGAATTAGTTTTCGACTCTACTACTATTTTAAGAAATTCTCTGTTAGCTCTCCTTTCTACTCTCCTGCAAAATATCTCAGGAAGCTCCCTGTGGCTTTTGTGGTCACTTTTGGGTATTAGAACAGTATTATTTTCAGGTGTGAAAATATCGAAACCAATTTAAATCAAAACTTGAATCATTTCAAAGCCTTCTCCCACCTCAATATGTACCAGACTTGCAACTTGAATACCAGAAACGGGAAACTGGGAGGAGGAAGCAGTCTGAGGAGGGGGATAGATGGAAAAGACAAAGATTTTTTTTCGATCGCTACTCATGTAGTGGCTCTTTCTCTTCAGACTCTTTATATCATGGAGCACTCTGGGAGCTCTGTGGAGACCCTCCGACTGGGACCTCAGCACTGCACAGGCAATGCATGCTTGGGCTAGGCACTTCTGATTCTGCCTCAGCTTTTAACTTGCGGCTATATTTCATAGTCCGTTTGGTCTGCTATAACAATGGGACACAGAGTGGTGGCTCATAAACAGATTTCTGACAGTTCAGGGTGCCAGTGTGACCTCCTCTAGGCCACAGACTTCCTGTTGCATAATCACATAGCAGAGCTCTCTTCGACCTCTTTTAAGAGGACCTGATTTATAAGTCTCTGCCCTCAAGACCTAATCACTTCCCAGAAGCCCTTAACACTATCACATTGGGCATTAGGATTTCAACATATGAATTTTGGGAGGACATAAACATTCAGACCATAACACCCTGGCAGGAAGTATCCATATGTAGGGTCCTTTCTAACCAACCACAATACAGGTATCTAGGCAATCTGTAGAAAAACTAAGCCCCAATGAACCTCAGACTCCAGAAGTAAAAGCCACTTCCACCAGAACTCTCTCCCCAGGTTCTGCTACAATTCAATGGCAGTTCTGTACTTGGAAGTTTCTGAAAGTCACACAAGATCCCAGCTGGGGAATGGTATGTCAATCTTTTCTTCTGACAGACACCCTGAATATCTGTGACTGGGGGAAACTGAACACCACAAACTTTCTTTTACTACAAAATGACAATGATTGATTAAAAAATGGGCAAGATATGTGAATAGACAGTTCTCCAAAGAAGATACACAAATGGCTAATAAGGACATGAAAAGTTGCCCAACATCATTGTCCATTTTGGAAATACAATTCAAAACCACAATGAGATACCATTTCACACCTACTAGGATGGCTATCATCTCTATGACAGATGATAGCAAGTGCTGGCAAAGGTGTGGAAGAAATGCAACCCTCACACATTTCTAGTAGGAGTGTAAAATGATTCAGCCACCTTAGAAAACAGGCTAGCATTTCCTCAAAAGGTTAAATATAGAGTCACCTTACTAACCAGTAATTTCTCTCCTAGGTATATACCCCAGAGATATAAAAAGTATGCCCTCAAAAATTTGCATACACGTTCATAGCAGTATTAGTCATTGTAGCCAAAAGTAAAATCAAACTAAGATGCATCAACTAATGAATTAATAAGTAAAAAGTGGTATATCTATAAAATGGAATATTAAACAATAAGAACTAATGAGGTAGTGATATGTGCTACAACATGGGTGAAACTTTAAAACATGTTAAGTGAAAGAAGGCACTCAGAAATCCTACAATCCAAACTGTAGGATTCCATTCATACGAAATGTCCAGAATAAGCAATGCTATAGAGGCACAAAGTAGATTAGTGGTTGCCTAGAATTGGGGGTTGGGGAGGAGGTGAGGATTGAGAGGTGATGGCTAAAAGGTGAGGAGTTTCATCTGTGGTTGATGAAAATGTTTTAAAAGTGATTCTTGTGATGGCTTCACAACTTTGTGAATTGTCCACTTTACACTGGTAAATTGTATGTTATATGAATTATGCCTCAATCAAAAACATATCCTCAATTAAAAACCATATCCACACTCTCTTTTCTCAAAAATCTGTAGAATTCTCTTCCACAGGCTAGAAGAGAAAGGCTAGCACCTTTCCTTAGGATTTGCAGCACTTGTTACTCATTTCCTCAGCTTCTGGGTCCCAACCAAGACTCCAAGACAGAGAGAAAATCCCATTTAACAATCTGTTAAATTAATAAACTAAAACACTACTTGCAGCATTTCATTTGTCTTTCTTCAAGCTCTGATTTCAGAATAATGATTAAATTTCCAAACTTTGCAGAATGGAACATGCATTTTATAGGCAGCATTACCTTCCCAAGGCATTTTCCCATAACTCTGCTGGTTACATATATCAATTAAAGGATTAAGTGCTAGTCTTATAATAAATTCAAGAAACATTTGGTGACTGCTCTACTAACTATTCTCTTAAGAATATAGTTTATTATTTAATGAATTCCTATATTCTAATCTTTAAATAACCCTATAAGGTAAATGCTGTTGAATAATTATTTTACAGATAAGGAAACTAAAGCTCAAAATGATTAAGAAATTTATGCAAAATAAATCAGTTAATGCATAACTGAGGCAGGACTCAAATCTACAGTCTCAGTCCTGCTCTCAAAGCCTCTGAGATTCTTTCCCTCTTTTCAGCTGTTCTTTGATAACAGAAATGTTCACATAATTTTTAAATGAAATGCCTAGTTGCTGCTTGTAAGGGTGAGACCTGAAATTACAACAATACACAATATAAGTTTGAAAAAACCTGGCTGTGTGCCATAAGTAATTTATTTTTATGTTTAGAAATTGTGAAGTGGGTGGTTATTGCTTAGGCTCTGTCCATTTCTGAACAGGTTCTATACTAGTTTAATGTTTTTAAATTCTATTTTTAAAGTGCATTTTCACAAAAACAGTGGTGAATGTGGCAAAGATTATTATTAGAAAAACTGAGACTCCATATTTTGAAAAAATGAACAGAACAATTTGAGAAATGCACATAGCCAGTTGAGAGAGCTGTCTCCACACTCAGCTCAGTAACTTTGCCATCTCAGTATTACCTTCTATAACGATTAATCCATGGGCAAGGCAAAGTCAATGTGGCCTCAAAGAAACTTAAAATGTGCTTCCTTTATGATTATTGATACAAGAGAAAAAATAATAATCACTGTTCTTCACAAATTACTTAACCTTCTGCCTATTTCCTCATTTGTCAAATGCAGTGTTCTGGTTATAATTCCAAGTCTGCTTCAGTTCTAGGAACCTGTGTTGACTAAAATATTTAATCTTTTAGATGGCTACCTTCTCTTTGCATGCTCCACCCTCCAATTTTGTTTCCTCCTGGACTTTACTAAAGAAAATATAGCCAAGTCATAGCATTAAAGTGTCTTTATACCTCATAATTTACTACTGTAGAGTTAATTGAATTAATCTCTACCAGTTAAATTGGTCCATTACTCACAAATATGAACTGACAATCAGGAAACAGTGGCCATTTAGAGAAAGTCAAAGGCATAAAAGAGAAGGATGAAAATGAAGAAACAAAAAATCTGACCCTTGCAGAAACAAAAAAATACTTTTTAAAAATTCTAATTAATTTTCTCAGTGATACTAAAAAGTTAATATATGCATAAAATTAAAATAGGCCATATTAAGGAAAAAACAATATGACATTAACTTATTATAAATAGTAAATAGAAATATGAATGATGAAATTAAAACTTTATAGTGTACAAACTAAATAATAGAAAAAAGAGTGCAATAAACCAAACTGGTGACCCAGAGTAGAACTGACAAAATCCCTAGAAAAGCAAAAAGATGAAAAACATGAGTATATGTTAAAAGGTGTGGATATCCAACATTCATCTGGCATGAGATTGAGAGGTAGAGATGAGCAAAGAGGTAAAGAAAATAACTTTCTATAAAGACAGAAAATTCTATGAATGAAGGAATCTTTAAAAAACAAGATTAGCAAAAAGAATAGTAACTCTAATTGTTTTCAAAAGCTATAAACAATGGAGCAGTTCCTCTAATGGTCTAAGAAGAAATAATTTTGAATCCTAAGTTTCTACTCAAGTTGAAACAAAACAAAAAATTGTCAGGCAAGAAGTCAGAAAGCTTACTATCCAAGCCACTCTCATAAAAACCATTTATTGAGAAGGATACTCAAAGAAAATGAAAAGGAATACAAAGTAGATGATGACTTTAGATAAAGGGAAATACTAATAAACTGAGCATGAATGAGAGGGAACTAAGAAAGCTAAAAAAATTTAAAAGAGAATCTGCCATTTCTTCATGTATTACATAAGAATATTTTCCTTCGTGACAGCAACAGGGGTGGGGTGAGGACTTGATAATACGGGTGAATGTTGAAACCACAATGTTGTTCATGTGACACCTTCATAAGATTGTATAGCAACGATGTTTTAATTTTAAAAAATCTTTTTTTTCCCTTCACTGGAGTTTGGTAACTTATGTTCATTATATATCTTTCTTCATCCATTTACACTATTTGATTCTATAATTAATAATATTCAAATAATATAATATTATAAAAGTAGATTTATTAATTTTTAAATTTTAGTCCCATCTTATAGACAAAGCATGAAGTCTTAGTTATACTTAACTGTAATTATATAATAGAATGTAAACTTTATAAAACTTGAAAAGATAAAATAATATAACCAAAAAAACTACAAAAATCATGTCCTTAGACATTATTTAAGCTTAGTAAATCACAAAGCATTTGAAGTCATAAATATAATATTATAATACAAATTAATTGAAGTCAAATATAAAGGTAGAATATACTAATGAGTCATCATATATTTTTTAAGTTGAGGAAGCTTGAAAGAAACTGACAAAATACATTATTTACATTTATAATAGTGAATATCAGAAAAACTGAAAAATGGAAAGCTAAAAATGCTTATTTTGGAGGATAAAAAAAGATGTCCTTATCATTCCAAACTTTTCTAAATGGGCTGGATTTTTATTAAATAGTCTACATATTACTTCAAATTTTTTTAGAAGTTTAACACGTTTCAGTGCCTAAGAAATAGAAGAGAAATAAACCAAAAATTAATAGTGATTTTTTTTTCTGGTGAGAAAAGTTCTGGATGACTTTCTCCCTTCTTCATATTTTGTTAGTTTCCAAATGTCAGATACCTTCTAAATACTTTCTAAAATAAACTAAACTTAAGTCTTTGGTAAAGCCATCTAACATGATTTTCAAAATGCAAAAAAAAAACATTAATATTTTATATTTTCTTAACCTGAACTTTGAAAATCATGACACCATGAAAGCAGGGTAAAATACAAAGGTCCTCCATTCACCCATCCCCCAACTTCAGCAAAAGACAGTGTCTCCATCCATCATAAAGGTAATAGCACTAATAACCAATAATAGTACTCAGGTGTTTCACTAAATGTCTGCCTTTAGTGGTTCCCATCAGTCCAAGTTCTTGTCCTCTAATTTATATATTCCCAAATCTAATTTCCCAGCTCACTCAGGAGTGGCTGATTCCAAATTGCTGATTCTCATTGACCTATCATTAGAATATCCAAAACAACAGTTGCCTAATGCACCTTCAGAAAGAGAACTGCCAAATTTCCAGCAGCTGAGTCAAACGCCCTCTCCCTGAATAGGTCTGGAAATACACTGAGAAGGGTAGTAACACAGGTTAATATTTACTAAATACCCCCTGTGCCTAAAGACTATCTATCAAATTCTTCTTTGCCTTTTTGTACTCCACCCTTAATATCCCGTCTTCATTATTACTTCCTCCTCCCATTTTGTCAGTAACACTTTTGTGACATGTTAAAATTTAATCATTTCATTTATTTTACTTTGGTCCTCATTACAACTGGTGTCTCCCTTCTGGATTCCAGGGAAGCTGTGGTGGTGGAGGAATGGAGGGAGAACACAAACAATTAAGACTTAAAAATATACTTCAGCACCGCCATATACATATGGCATGTGCTCCTCCTGTTCATGACGAACCCCCCACCATTTCATCTTCTTATTCACTGCCATCACAGAGAAAAGTGATTTCAAATCTTACCCTGAGATTCCAGGTGTTCCTTCAACCTAGAGCTCAGAGTGGCATAAACAGTGGCTGTGAAAAGTGATCAGTAGATTTCCTGCCCTTGATATCAGAATATATGTCCTGAAAAGTGCTATCCCCCTGCAAAGGTATTCTTGTCATTGTTTTGTCATGACCAATAGATGACAATGGAAGAATATGGTTCATTATTAAAAGCAGGAAAGAATCACTTATGTAACTATGGGTAGATCTGACAGCTAAGAACAATGTGTGATAGACATTTCTTCAGACTGACAGTAACTTCAGAAACTTATGATGCATTATGTAATCATTATGAAGGTTTTTCGCCTTCAAATTCAGTGAAAAGATATTAAATATCATTAATTCATTAAATGAATGCCTTGTGGTTTTTATGAATGCTCATGAATATTTCACAAAGTGATTAAAATTGTTAATCCTGCTCCCAGTTAATTTTAGGTAATTCTTAAGAACACATATGTAAATAACAGGTAATTATAATGTTTAATTATATGTCATTTATATAACATAGGCCATTAAAATTGTGCTTCTGACATTATACACTTCTTAGAGCCTTATGTCATTTTTTCAAACAAAAATTCATTTTTACTTTATTTGTGCCTGTATTAATTTTGAGGGAATTTTGAGGGGAAAAGTCTGATACTTGAAGAGAGGACAGACAGGTTCAAAGAACGCAAAGACTGGCTCATCTATGAGATAACATTACCAAAGTTCTAGGTTTTTCTCCACCAATCTGCTCAGATGGTATTCAGCATAGCTACTATAACTGAGAAAGTGCTCATCTGTGGAATTAGGCACAAACTTCTATTTTCTTTCTTTCTTTCCTCATGCTTTAGCTTTTCATTATGCTTGGCTACTACATGGGAAGCAAGAAAGTACTTAAATCTGGTGGCAATTTAGAATAATGGAAAGTTCAGAGTCAAAATGAACTAGCTAGAAGGGATCATGACTTCATAGCTATATGCTCTTGGGCAAATTACTTACCTCTCTGAATTTCAGTTCCTTTGCCTGTAATATTTTGAAGATAATACCTTCCCTCTTTACCTTGTAAGGTTTTTTTTGACACTTCATTAAAACACATGTTAAAGCCATTTTGTAACATGCTCTAATTACCCCAACTGACTAAGTAAATAGGTAATTTTGAGCAAGTTCCTTCACCATCTTCGATTCTCTAGGCCTCAGTCTCCTAATGTCAAATGAAGGAATTGAAATGCTCTTTTTTGAAACATTCATTTTTCTAGTGGCCCATATAAATGTTACTGACTTTTTCTTTAACTTTCAATTTATGGATGATTTCTTGAAAGTTCAGGTAGTGCATGACTTGGAGAGATATATCGTCCAAAGGTGGTCCAAATATCCTGGCAAGTTCTGTGGCCTTTGTGTCTCATGGCATCTGGTAGGGATTTGCATATTTGGACATCCCCCCAAAGATATTCTGAGCTCATAGTCTTGAGCCACAGGGCGTACATCCCAAATACCCATCACTTCCAAAGAAATGCTTTTGTCAGTGGCTTGACTTACTCTAGGGCAGATTGTTTCCACCGTGAGTAGCCAAGTGAAGTTCTGTTTTGGCTTTGCGGGTTGTGTTCTGAGAGAACTAATTCCAGTCTCTGACATAGAGAGGCATATTTATGCCATTTGGCTTCTTTGTTCAACAGATTTTTCCTTTCTGTTTATGAGAGATAGCAGTAAGTATTAGTGCTTCATCCTGCTGGGTTCCTTTTGCTCAAAAGCATTTGTATCCTCTGTACTTACTTTCTGTTGATATAAGGAGTTAGATATGTAGAGACACAGCTCCAGAGTTGCTTGACTGCTTTTATGTCCTTTTACAAAAGGTTTTTGTTATTTGTTATTTCTGGGTCCATAAAATGCCCAAGTAATTAATGTTAGCCATTTTGCCACTAACAAAGCATGGAAACCACAATTTTTTGTGATGTATAGTAATTTCAACATCAGCATACAGTTGCACAAGCCCATCTAATCACCTGAATGACAATACATGGAGACAGATGCTAAGATTATATGGCCAAGCATCCAAATGACTCTTACATTATCTGGAGATGCATGGGCTCCAGTCAACCAATAATGTGTTATTTTTAAGTTCTAGAAGTTCAAGAGAAACTATGAAAACATGGATAATAGTGGTAAGGGTCTGCAAAAGTGTCTAACCTGTGCCCAGCATTAACATAAATGCACAACATGTTATATTTCAGACAGATCCATAACAGAATCAGAAATCAGGACCTGACATTGCATATTCTTCATTTGCAAATGCATTCCTTTCTAAAAAGCTGCAATTAATTACATACTAGTTTTGATGCCGTTTTTGCTTTCCTTAAATATGGAGTGAATTCACCCCATAAACTAATGAACCAAAGTGGAGCCAAATAGAGACCAGCTGGATGGATGGCTCAGTAATTTTATCCACATGATTGACTTTATGATCCTTTCACTGAAGTAACTAGTCTTTATTCTTGCAATCAGCACCAATGACAATTTGGGAGGAGTGGGGAATTATTAAAATCTGGAGAAAGAAGAGGTGCAGTTTGTTTGATGTGGAACAACATATTCTTCTAAACACTTCTCTGGTATAATAGGTGCCGAACTCTGGGCCTCTCTGGCGTCCAAAGAAACACACTGATTAGTTGCCACAGAAACATAATAAGCAACCAATGCCTAAATAATCGTTACAGATACTCCACTTACAGCATCTAACTGGTGTGGCTTTTAACCATACAAATTGTTTTTTGACAGCTTGTAACCTTTTCAAATAGTTTCCTTTGGGCATTACACCACACTCAGACCTAATTTTACCTTTTGCTTAGTCTATGATTTATGAGTTTCTTTGGAGATGCATATTTGAGGAGGAAGGATACATTCAAATAAAAGCTAAAAACAAAATCAACTGCTGTTTTAATCCATGAAACCTTTGCTCACCAGGAGATAACTATAATAGGAGGAAACAAAAAAAAAGGAAGAGAAGGACCTAAATGATCTAGAATTCCCATAGAAACTATTTTAAGACAAGCAAATTCAATCCATTTAAACCGGATCCTAGCTGTATAGAAATGAGGCATACCACTGATTCATACAAAAGTTTGCCTTAAGACCCATGAAATCCCCCGGCATAAAATTAGGAATCATAAAATGGCTTAATGAGGCTGTCAGTGAAGAGCTAAAATATAAAACACTCCTTTCTTTATCAGAGAAAATTCCCAAGTTTACAATTTCCAGACACTGGAATGCCTACACTCAAGGAAGGGTATCATTCCAAACTCTGGTCAAAACATAGAGCTCCCCTTAAAAATCATAGATCACAAATTGTTGGAGCCACTGTGAACTTTGGAAATCATCTGGTCAGGCTCAAAATGAAGCCTAATGCCTCCATGACTGACTTTTCCCTTTCCTCACTCCCGACACCCAGACTGTCAGCAAGTCCAGCCACTTCACCTCAGGAACCACACTCCCACCCCTGCTGTACCGTCAGCTCCCTACACCATCACCTTCCAGCTGGGCTCCTGCCAGAGGGCCCTGATCTGGGGTCAGCAAACTCCAACTAATAGTTCCATTTGCTGCCTCTTTTTGTACATTCTACAAGCTAAGAAACAGTTTTACATTTTTAAGTGGTTGTAGAAAAAAACAAAAGAATAGTATTTTGTGACATGTTAAATTGTATGAAATTCAAATTCCAATGTCCATCAATAAAGTTTTATTGGAAAACATCATTAGGCTTATTCTCTCACATATTGTCTATGGCTGCTTTTGCTTTACAATGACAGAATTGTGTAATTAAGGCAGAGACCAGGTGGCCCACAAACCCTAAAATATTTACCGTCTGGCTCTTGACAGAAAAAGGTTGCTGACCTCTGTGTAATCCGTCCCAATACCCACGCTTTCTCTGCCACAGTCAGTTCTTTACACAGTTCCCGGTGATCCTTTCAAAGCGAATTCAGATCTCGTCACTCCCTGCTTAAAATCGCCCAGCGCAGCGACCACTAGCCATTTGTCTGCTGAGCACGTGCGTCTAGTGCAACTGAAGAACTGAATCGTTAATTTGATTTAATTCCAATTATTCTAAATTAAAAAAAACTGATATGTGATTTAAATATTGGAAAGCAGTTAAATATGTTTGGAACAACTTGGGTATGTGAATCTACTATTTCAAATGTGAATTTTATGAACTCTCTATATAGATCAATTATTTCCAGTGAAAACTTGGCATCCAAAGTGAAATGTGCTATGAATGTAAAAAATACACACTGATTTCAAGGATTTAATCCAAAAAGAGAGTGTAAATTATCTCACTAGTAATTTTTAATAGTGACTGCATGTTGAAATGTTTATAAATTCTGTTAAATAACACATCATTAAATCTAATTTATCTGTTTCTTTTTACTTTTTCAATGTGGCTACTAAACAACTTAAAATTACATATGTGGCTTACAATATATTTCTTCAGATAATGCTGCCTCAATGGGTTTGCATGATAGTAAGAATAAATTCAAATCCCTCACAATTTCGACGAGATCTTCCATGTCCCTGACTACTTCTTTAATCACATCCTGTTATTCGTTTCTCATTCTCTTATCACTGGTATTTTGCCAGTCCCTCAAAGACCCAACCTAATTCTTGCCTTCTAGTCTTTCTTTGGCCTAACAGTACCTTCTCTCTGGGAATGGCTGCCCTATGTCATGACTCATTCTCATCATTCATGTACAGCCTAAATGCCAGTCACCTCCAGGCGCTGCTATCACTCTATCCAGTTTTCTTCTCTCCACAGCTATTGTCAGTACCTGAAATTTTCTTCTGTATTAATTTATGGATCTACTGACTGCCTCCATTACCTGCACAACCCCTACCCCAACACACCAAGAGCAGGAAACTTCTCAGTTTCATCCATGGCCGTGTCTCCAGCACTTAAAACAATACCTAGTGCTCAGTAAATTTTTCAATGAATGACCTTTCATTTTACAGATGAAAAACTACAATGTGGAGCAGTTAAAGGCTTAATGACAGAGCTCAGAATGGAAAACCGGTCTCCTCCATCCAGCTCAGTGTTTTCAAGGAGAGGCAGGGCTTGGTGTGTTTCCTGGTTAGACATACAGATACTCTGCTTGGCTGTGTGATGCTTTGTTGGGATGCCAGCTTCAAAATTAAAGGGTCAGGTAAAGCCAACCACTTCATTTATCCATGGGCAACCAAAACCTTCTCCGTGGCTTCATCTGCTCTCTTGGGTGCCTTGTCAGATTGTTAGCTCTTAGGATTGCTTCTCAGATGATTTTTTCCTCTGGGCATGGAAATAATCACCAAAATTAAAGAAGGAAATCAATGGCATTTAGCCTCTCTCTCATGCCAAAGTGATGTCACAAAGCTGAAAGAACTAGGTCAGAAGGATAGAAAATAAACCAATTAAATGTATGAAGTAGCAGCATGACCACCACCAGTGAAGATGAGCACAAAAAGAAGTACTAGGGGTCAGGATGCGCTTCTTTTTTTTATCTTTTTCATTTTCCTTTCATTAATCAACATTCAAACAATGCTCATGTTCCTACAAACTAAGCAACAGCCCAAAGAGAGGTATTTGAAGGCAACTTGGAAAAAAACTACACACTCCACTCCTCAGTGACAGTCTAAAATGTCACTCTTTGTAACATCACATATTTTAGGTTTTAATCCCTGCTTACAATCACTTTATCTCTGGGAAAGACATTGGTACCTTAATTTAAGTGAAAAATTGTTGGAAGGAACTGGAGATGGTATTTGTCTTGCAGTTTTGCTCATAAGTAGACATACTGTGGTGGGCACATTGTATTCAAAGGCAGTAAGTGTCCTAATAAAGCCTTTTATTTAACTTCTCATTTACTACTAGCTAAAGAACTCTTGGATGTCTCTCTCCTTCCTTCCTTTACTCTTTCACTCATTACAGGGAAATGAAATATTTTTCTTTGACCTTCATCTGCATTTATCAAGTGTCTTTCGAGAATGAATCTTGGGAACTGTGTTCAGCAACATGAGAGGAGGCTTAGAGTTGTGCAAGAACATGGTGAGATGAAGCTGTCCATGAGCAGACCATTGAGACTAAAATGAAAGCTTCACTGTATGTCAAAAAAGAGGTTATATAACTAAGTGACTGTGGTGAGCAGATTTTAAATGTCAGGCTGAGGTGTTGTATTCTGTCAGTAACATGAAACTACTAGAAATTTCATTACATGAATAAAATATTGTCATTTATTGCATAAAATGGTATATTCAGGAGAGTATTAATGACTAGCATTTATTGAGCACTATGTATTAAACAATGTAAAGCACTTTCCATGCTTATATGTCATTTAGTCCTCACTATGACCCTATAAAGGAGGTAGAACCTTTATTATTCCTATTATTATTACAAAAGATGAGGAAAATTAGATACAGATAGATTAAATGACTTGTCCACTGTCACACAACTAACATATGGCAGAGCCAGGATTCAAACCCAGGCAGTCTGCCTCCAGGCACTCTTCAGAGAACGGCTGAGCAATATGGCAGAGAGACCAAAGGAGTCTAACACATGCAGAACTGCAATTTGCCTACATGGAGCCATTGTACAAAGTCAGAAAAAAATGCTACCTCTGGATAAGCTCAACAGAAGTATTGCTAAGTGGATGGCATGGTGTCTTTGTGTGAGTTTTAAAAGATGATCCTTCCTATGGGCAAACACAGCCCTATGCCTGAATCTATGGCTTCGTTTAGGAAGCAACAGGGCTAGTTTACCCCTCATTTATCCCCAACACACTGACTTTTGAACATTTTATTTTCAGATGAAATTGCTGAAACATATTAAACTTTCATGTCCCAAAACCATCAGTAAAGTCGGCTCTATACCACAATGCCTTGTATCAAGGATGAATATTTGAGTGTGTGTTTGTGTGTGTGTGCACACACATGTGTATGTGTATGTAAGCAAAATAAAGAAAGAGGCAAAGTCCCACATTTGGGTTGGTGCCAGAAAAAGATCAAAGAACAGCCACAAGTTCTTGGAGTTGAGAACATGAATCCCTGATGAAATCTCTCCGGAATTCACAAAAATCTCCTTCAAAGATGAAGGTCATCAAAGCTCATCAGAAATTCTACTGGGGATTCAAACTCCTCTTTCTCAGTCATATTGCTAATAACTTTGGTTAGGGATAGAGGAGTGATCTAGAAGACTTCCAGAGAGTGAGTGACACTAACTCATGCTGGAATTTGCATACTAATATAAATGACTTAATTTCTATATATATAGACTACATAGAGAAATGGATGTGCTTTTTCCAAAGAATCCACCACACTTTGGGGCTAAGATTAGAACTGCTTTTCTATTCTTGCCAAATTTGCAGTCTCTTTCTTACTTGTAAGCTCAATCTAGCCTGCCTTTTGTCCCAATACTAGGGAAAATGCATGAAAGTGGACTACCTCTAAAGATAAAGTTTCAAGATCAAGTTATCTACAATGCCTATGATTAGTCATTCCTCACACCCCACCTCCCCGCTCCTCTTGACAAATCATTCTCTAAATCAATTGCCCAGGTTCCCAGGACCGCCTCCTGTGCATTTAGAGGCTCCGGCTCAATCTCTTGTGCATGTCACCCCACCTGCCTTGATGCTATCGCAGTAAAGACCACTGACGACTCCTCCTCCTCTTTCCTGCTACTTCAAATTTCACTCATAAATCTGGCCAGGGAGATAAGAATCTGCTTTCAGTTCAAAATCTTTGGTTTTTCTGAATTCTTTACTCTGAGTCCTAAAATTTGCTTCCCATTTAAAACTTTCTGCACACTTTAAGACACTAGGCTTTGAGCAGAAATAATTACCTGGACTTCACCTGAGATTAGGTCCATAAATTGGTTAAAATTGGAAGTTACAGTGTGACCCAAATAATTCATTCCTTACAATATGGAAGTACCAGATTCCTGAAGTCTCTTGAGAAACCAAAGTTCATGTTGACTATCAGTGTAGTCCAGACAAGAAACCCACAATGTTTTAAAGAACAATAGGTGCTTAACTTTGAGAAGCTCATAAACTGGCTTCAGGGCTCTACAGAATCTCTGAGATAATATATAATACACAAAATTGTGTGTGTGTGTGTGTGTGTGTGTGTGTGTGTGTGTGTGTGTGTGTACATTTTGCTGAGAAGAGGGATCACAGATTTCACCAAAATTTCAAGTCTGTGAGCCACAAAATATTAAGGTACATTGCCTGTTTCATCAGCCATATTCACTCTAGATAGTGCCCCTGGCTGTGTATCTTTGCCTATACAGGAAAGCTAAAATGCTTGGCAAGTGCACATGTTTATTTTCTTCTTTTCTCTTCATTTGCAGTTAGTAATGCTAAAAATAACTTTAAAATATTAACATATTCCAAATCACCACTGATGGATGGTCTTGACACATTTTCCTAAATATGACTTTGAAAAGCTCAAAAATTATCTCATTTTCATAAATGCCTTAAAATTTTGATATTATTAATCTATTAGTGAAGCTACCATAAGAAAAATATTTAGATATATTCGCACACACACATAATGAACAAATGACATAAAAATTAAGAAAAATTTAAGCAATTATGCTTTTCTATAATCTTAGAGTTTCATCTTAGATTCCACTCATAAACTCTACCCTGGGACACTGTTATCATACAAGAACACCATGACAGGATAATCACCTGCACCATGGGCTATTCCTAGCAGGTTTTTACATGATGCATTTGGTATATTTGAATCCAAATGATGAAATGCTGTTATATCACAGTTTTTTACCATGATGTCAGACAATCCTGCTATGTTTTCAAAAATAATTCACTCTGGTATAGATAATGTCGATATGTTAAGCACACATAGAGGCACTATTTATTCTCTTAAATTAGAACAGTTATTGGTCATGCAAACTGAGTCAAATCTTAACTTTATCTAACTTTACCATCCCACTGGGGTTACTTGAATCACATTCACCAACAGAACAAATACAAGCTTTTTGACAGCAAAACTATTCTTCAACCAGTACAATGTGAGTCTTTTCACTAAGATTGACTGGGGTTGGGATATTAGTTGAATCTGAGAATTCTCTCTCATGCTCTCTCTCTCTCTCTCACTCATTCTTGCTCTCTCTCTCCTTTTCCCTCTCCCTTCTTCAACAAAATTAAAACTTGAGGGTCTTGGGAATGCATTTTTTTTACCTGACAATTAGCCAGCTATAAATTGATTAAGTGGGACAAAAGTGTTTAAAATTAAAATACATTTGTTGATCATTTATTTAGTCCCTACAGTTTGGTACAAGTACAACTACCAAACATACTTCCAAAAGCTATTAAGGAATTGAACATGCAGCACAATCTTATGAACATGTAGCCAAGGAAAAAGTTACATAAATCTCACAGACATATTCACCAACTCTGAATGCCTTTGTGCTAATATGCTAGTTACTAGAGGCATGAAGATGAATACTAGTACCCTCACCTTTAGCTAAAATCACAATCCATTCATATCATACCTGAGAGAAATGAATTAGCAAAGTCAGATTTGGATGAGTCTAACATCTCCTGGGTTTAATTTCTATTGTTGCTGTAACAAATTACCATGCATAATGCACAAAACAGAAGTATTTTACCTTACAGTTCTGTAGATCAGAAGTGTAAAATTTTAGCTCACACTGAGCTAAGATTTTCATCAGCAGGACTGTGCTCTTTTCTAGAAGTTCTAGGGGAGAATTCATTTCCTATAGGGGAGAATCTGTTTCCTTTTCTTTTCCACCTTCTAGAGGATGCCCACATTCCTTGGCCTGTGGCCCCTTCCTCCATCTTCAAAGCCAGCAGTGGTGGGTTGAGTTCTTCTATGTCACATCACTCTGACCTCCTCCTTCCGCCTCACTTTTCCACTTTTAAGGGCCCTTTAAATTACACTGAACCACCTGGATAATCTGGGATAATCTCTTTCTTTTAAAGTCATCTGATTAATAACCTTATTTCTATTTACAACTTTAATTTGTCTTCACATAGTCAGGTGAGACTTTCACAGGTTGTGGGGGTTAGGACGTGGATATCTTTGGGGCCATTATTCTGCCCACTACACCTCCTGAGGCCTAGTCATGTATTCTGATGTTTCTAATTGCTCTTCAAAAGGAGATATAAAATTTTTCCTTAAACCAAACCCCCTAAGGAAACGACATGCTGCTACCTCTGAACTGATGCCCTGTATAAAGCAACCATAATTACTTCATTTTCAACCTGATTTTTTATTTCAGAATATCACAGAATCAAAAGCAGTTTTTGGAGGGAAAAGAGTTTTGGAGGAAGCATATTAAGGATATATTTTCATAAACATAAAGCAGACTTGAAGAACATTTCCAGCAAGGCCCAAAAGAGCAAGTTAATTTGTAGTAACCTTCCTTTGCTTCTAAATAAATCCTTTGATGTTATGATTCCAAGGGAAATTATGATTATTGTGGGCTGAATCAGATGGTTATGGTGTATATACATGGCAAGCATGTACAGAACCAGACTGGAAGATTTACTTAGCACCTACTTTCTTTTAAGTATTTAGGTCATCTTAATGAATATTATTTCAGGCAGCACTGCTATTTATAGAAATTATTCTCTTACCAGTTAGAGGTAGTCACTCAAGAAGTACATCTTTGCTCAAATGAACTGGTCAAGTAAAGTGTAGTCAAATTCCTAAAAAAACTCCTACTAGAACAGAGGCTATGCAAGCAGTTCTGTTCAGGAAAAGCCTATTGAGAGAACACAATTTTCTCATGAACGATTTTCCTATCATATAATAATTACAGATATATTCTGTTGGAAAAAAAATTTGGCTTTTCAAGGTAATATCATTACACCTAAGCATAAAGCAAGTCTTTTTAAAAATTACATATTTAAAGGGAAAAAATATACAACTTCCATTAAATATTAATATGACAATAATTTGCTACACTAAAAATAAGGGAATAAAAATGCTGAAATTGGAAATTATAGTCCAGAATCTTTGACCACATCACCCACCTTCCTTCATTTTTGTTTCCATTAAAGAGTTAGGATTCCCTAATGCTTTATTCGTTTCTAAATTTTTCACAAACCTCAAACCATCTCAATGTTCTATCTTTATTATTTGTTTACAGTTTTTAAAAACTTCTTCTAGTCACTAAATCTAAGAGCCACTTTCCAGATTCATTTACCTCCTAGTAACTGTACAGTTCGCATAAGATGACTCCTTTCATTAAATACACAAACTCTCTCTCTCACACACTCACACATACACAGTTACTCCCTTCAGGTCATGCCTTGAAGAAAAAAGAAAAAACAGAAAAAATGACTTGGAATGAACTAAGACTGGAATTATCAAGTAAGGAGACAGAGAGACTCTTTGGCATTCATAATGCTCTAGCATCTGAGTTACTGCCTGAACTCCTTCCTAGACTGTTCTAAGTGAGAAACAGTATCAAGGTTCTTTTTTCTTCTTTGTTCCAATAACTACTTAACTCTCTAGAGAACTGTGCAAACTTCTATCTGTATACATTTTCTGTAATGTTAATGGTTTAAAATTATGCACGTGTGATATCTTCAGTAGAAGTGAAATTTTAATTATTTAGTTGTATTAATCCCCCCAAAACTTAAAAAACCTCTACTATAACTGTAGCCCAGAAGATTCTTAATGACTCAGTAACAGAAGCTCAACCCAAAGTCTGACGGGTTGTGCCCTTGTTGATTTTGCCATTCCCACAAACCTACTGGCTTTTTATTTCACTGAGACATTAGCTCAATGACCTGTTTTCATTAGGGACTTTGAACATATCCAAAGGTTGTGAGTTGAGTTAGGAAAGTGGTAATTACTCACTTGTGGCTGAAGCTTATACATAGATTAGAAGGTACCTGGTCATCTAGACCACAACACAAAGGAAAGATACTACCTAAACAGTTCAAATAACCCCAAGTTCTATTCATTCAGTGTTCTTCCTTACAGTAAATAATTCACTGTAAGAATGATCAGAACTCATCAAGTAGTAGCATTTCTTTTCCATGGTGTCCTCCTAGTGTGAAAAAAATGATCTGCAACCATACAGCATAAATTAATAAGTTACTGGAGAGCTAGGATGAATTTTTTCTTAGACTAAAACACTTTATAGAATAATTCTGTTTACAGAACAGTGGTACTTTCAAAAAAGCTAACCATGGTTAGATGTAGATACAACCCTGGAACAAAGTGAGGTCAGTTGGCTTGCATGGGAACTCACATAAAAAAGTATCTTGATTAATGTAAAGGGACATAATTTGCCCAAGCTAAAGGTGAACATTATCTTTGGGTCACTTTGCTCAGTCATATAGACGAGAGAATCACTCTAAGCAGAGTAAAAGCTCCTTTCCTGACTCAGAGCACAGTGATGCCATTTGTGAATAGCTGGAAAGCCAGGAGCAGACCAGTGAGATATTTCCCAAACACACACAGGGAAGAATGCCCAAGGCAGCACTGTGACCGCCACCCAAAGCAAGTGTGAGCAGATACAGGCCTTGGAAACAAAGAACAGTCACCCAAAGCAATGCTCTGATTCAAACAGCCTCATGGAAAGTATAAAATACAGTTGAATCTTAAATCAGTGTTACATTATTCACAGCTTATAGCTCAATCTCCACCCTGCTCTCTTCACAAGAACTTAATTTTAAATGACAATTTTAGTTTAGATTTTAATGTTCCTTCCAGTGGACTTTCCCCTGATGGAATGTAAATGATTAAAAGCAAACAGACCCACAATCATTGGTCCTCATCCTTCTGGCTGCATTTTGTGCTGTGGGTATGTTTATTTTTCTCAAATCAATGGAATAGACCCATAATCTCCTGATTTTTTCTTTGCCTTTAGATTAAAAAAAAAAAGAATGTATATTTCTTGCATATACATTAGGTACTGATCTTGGAATATGCAGCTATTAGAAAACCACACATAACAAAACCAAATTGTTCACAAGAAAAGTGGTGAAAAAAACATTTTTAGATTTGCCTTTAGTACTTTCTTGACTGATTGGTAGGAAATAACCCTACCCTGAGGACTTGGTAATATGGGTGAATGTTGAACCACTGTGTTGTGTATTTGAAACCATCATGAGATTGTGTATCAATGATACTTTAATAAAAAAGAAAAAGAAAGAAAAAAAATA